>VWZF01004172.1:51738-121952 GCA_013396755.1 Sclerurus mexicanus | reverse complement strand
TGATGATCTAGATGAGGTGATCAAGTCCACCATGAGCAAATTTGCAGGTGACACCAAGCTGGGTGGAAATGTCAATCTGCTGGAGACTAGGAGGGCTCTGCAGAGGGACCTGGACAGGCTGGGTAGATGGGCTGAATCCAATGGTATGACATTCAACAAGGCCAAGTGCCGGGTCCTGCACTTTCGCCACAACAACCCCATGGAGCACTGCAGGTTGGGGAGAGAGTGGCTGGAGAGTGGCCAGGCAGAAAGGGACCTGAGGATTCTGTTTACAGGAAGCTGAACGAGAGCCAGCAGTGTGTCCAGGTAGCCAAGAAGGCCAACGGCATCCTGGCCTGTATCAGGACTTATGTGGTCAGCAGGACCACGGTAATAATTCTTCCCCTGTATTTGCACTGGTGAGGTCTCACCTTGTTGACTTTATAAGGTTAAATAAGGGATGATTTTAAATACCAAACAATTACAAGCTAACACTGTGAGATATCCAAAGTTTAGAGAACTGTATCATACACCATCAGCAGTATTGGTGGCAGTTTTGCTTGTCCGGGGAAGGAAGGGAAATACAAAAAGGTCAAAGACTAAATCATGGGGTTGCAGAGGGAGGTCAGTGGGGTCACAAGGATTTGCTGCTTTCACAAAGGACACTGCAATCAGTAATCTGCTGTCATGCTGCATGTACTGCTCTTTAAGCACATTTGACAGGGATGCATGGGAAGCAATCTGAGTAGGAAGCTAAAAAGGCAGTTACTACAAATATATGAGTAGTGCATTGGAACTGCGATGATGTTAAAATAGATTTAAGAACAAAACCTTACAAACAACTAACAAATAAAATAGAAGAAAACACTATTTACCACTATAGATGGCAAGCCACTTACACAAATGATGCTAGAGCAAACTCACTTAAATTATAAAATTAGTGCCATTAGTATCACCACAATTTGAATGAAAAGCTGGAAAACCAAGGAGCAGCAGACACTGTCTGACTACCACCAGACACTGCCTACCTGAATGAGCACCCACCCATTTCGTTTGATTCATTAATTTAAAGAGTTTTTCTCCTGCAAGCCACATCAACCCTAACAAAATTAGATATATTGTTAGCAATTATGTTTGAATAAGTAAATCAGAATGGATATTAGAGCTCAAATTTGGAGCTAATGTGTAGAACTAAAAAATACTGTGGGTTTACATGGTTGATTTTCAAATGGACTTCATTAGACCAGTCACAAGGGCTGGGGCTGTGCCACTGCAGCCAATTGCAACGAACTGCATCCCTCACATTCAGGTTTTAATTGAATGTCAGTGATGGGGTAGGACCAGTCAAGGCTTCCAGAAGTGGCACACTGACTCATTCTTCAAGTCCCTATCCAAATGGAATCTTTTCCTAATGGCACTGCTTACTTCTTACATCACAGATGTAACTGCTGGGTTAGTAACTGGCTGGATGGCTGGGCCCAGAGAGTGGTGGTGAACAGTGCTGCATCCAGTTGACATCTGGTCACCAGTGGTGTCCCCCAGGGATCAGTGTTGGACCCAGTTCTGTTTGACATCTTCACTGATGATCTAGATGAGGTGATCAAGTCCACCATGAGCAAATTTGCAGGTGACACCAAGCTGGGTGGAAATGTCAATCTGCTGGAGACTAGGAGGGCTCTGCAGAGGGACCTGGACAGGCTGGGTAGATGGGCTGAATCCAATGGTATGACATTCAACAAGGCCAAGTGCCGGGTCCTGCACTTTCGCCACAACAACCCCATGGAGCACTGCAGGTTGGGGAGAGAGTGGCTGGAGAGTGGCCAGGCAGAAAGGGACCTGAGGATTCTGTTTACAGGAAGCTGAACGAGAGCCAGCAGTGTGTCCAGGTAGCCAAGAAGGCCAACGGCATCCTGGCCTGTATCAGGACTTATGTGGTCAGCAGGACCACGGTAATAATTCTTCCCCTGTATTTGCACTGGTGAGGTCTCACCTTGAGTGCTGTGTCCAGTTCTGGGCCCCTCAGTTTAGAAGGGATATTGAGGTGCTGGAGTATGTGGGTGGTGATGGGTCTGGAGCACAAGCCCCATAAGGAGAGGCCAAGAGAGATGGGTTGTTTAGCCTGGCAAGGAGGAGGTTCAGGGATGACCTTATTCCTTTCTACAACTACATGAAAGGAGGTTGTAGCCAGCTGGGTACGTATCTGGGTTGCACCCAGATGAAGCCCATTATTTAAACAACAATCTACCTGGACATTAATGAGCTTATTCTACATCCTTCTCTTGGACCTCTGTGAAATACAAAATATTTCTACAGACGTTTGCTCAGACTCTCCTGTTGACACACTGCTCTACCATGTGCCACACCAAAATCTTGCCATGTTGATATGACTGTTGTCAGAAGTATGACATGTATATACAGCTGAGAGGCAACAGTTGATCTGAAGAGATGTAAATTTACATCCTTTGAAAGGGAAGTCTGAGAGCATTTTTCTTTCATTTATAAAAATGCAAAAAAAAACCCAAACCAAAACAAAACAAAAATAAAAAGAACTTTAAAAATGTACACAGCATTGTGTGCTTATATATGAAAACACTAAGATGTTTCCTTCAACAGAGTATTTATGGGGTTTTTTGTTCCCTTGTGAGATCAGTGAACATGCCTGAAACCAGCCCACAGCACGAGCTCAGACTGCTTGAGCTGCCCAAAGGTGAGTGCCTGAGAAAAGCCCTGGAGAACTGTACCTGGGCATGTTTCCCACAAGGAATATGAAGGACTGAAGGCCTGACTTCACAGGAGTCACTGATTTTATTAGGGCTAATGTTTTCTCCCTGTTCTTTGCAATCAAAGTTACTTAGGGTTTTTTTAATCCCTTTTCTCTTTCTTGATGTTGTAAATTTCCAAACTTTCCAAGACGCTATAGGTGTTTACTACTACAGACTAGGCTGCAAGCTCTAAAGTCAATGAAAACTAGATTTCTATTTTAAGTTTGCAAAAGCACGGATGCCTTATTTTTCAAGTCAGATACTTCCATGGCTTTGTGGTCTCAGTCAAAGTTGACACATCCCACTCTTTCAGTCACACCGATATACACACAGATATAAACAAAACCTCAAAATTGCAGCAGAGATTTTGGACGAGGAGGTTCACTCTCTCTACATTGTTGTTTCAGCAAAAAGGATATTTGTATTGATTTCGCCCTTAAGAGTAATTAAATTAAAATAATTTCAGTCATCCCTATTCCCTCTTATGTGAGCCCTATCAGATGCTCTCAGACCTTTAATGCTGAGAAATGCACATTGCCCTGTTACTCAGCAGCACTCAAAATCCCTAACAATGCCAGACTGTAGCTGGGTGAAATCTGAAGCTGAGTGCTACAAGGGACCATTATTACTAATGGGCTTTTTTATTAGAAATCACATAAAAATGGTAGGAATCTAAAGTGCAAGGAAGAGAGGCATTGAAGTTCGTGAGTGTCATTAAAGAATAATATTACAGGTTTATGAGACACTTTGGTCAGGTTACAGCTCATCACAGAATAGGCACTGAGAATTTTCAAAAACATCCAAATATCTCAGAAACACAATGTAGACTTCCAAGTTGAAGTACAGCTTTAGCAGCCTAATTTAAAGTATCTAGTTAAAATACACTGACCCCCCATGCTGTAGTCTTGCTGCTAAGTGATGGAAGAAAATGTAAAAGACTGGGAAGAGAATCCAGAGAGGCTGCAGTATCCCTTGAAAATATTTATCTGTCAATACCTACATTAACCCTATGCTAGGAGATTCCATCTCAGGGTAGAGCCTCAGCATCTCAGACACTGCATGAACACTCACGAGCAAACAGCTCTCCTAGAGGGAGGCTAAGACAGAGGCTGGCATCTGAATGTGTTCCATTCACTTTTGAGTTTCAGATAAATTATGTGCTTGTAGTCCCAAATAAAGCAAACTTACTCAACACATTTTAAGGTTTCATAACAAAAGGCAGAGATGCTTCAATGCAGTGCAAAAAACAGAGCTGAAAGGCTGTTACAGCTTCACACCACTGCTACTCACAGAGTTGTTAAGAACTAAATTATATAGAAACCACTCTAAACCTCCCCAGTACAGAGAAGTAAAATATACTCTCTTCAGTACAGCCACTTGCATATTTCAACAATACAAGAAAAACAAGTTCTTTCCTGCCATTTGTGAAAATTTGTAGTGAACCCAGGCAGAAATTCACATTACAGAGCAGGAGTATGTTGATAGGACGATATATGCAAAAAATATTTCCCCAGAATTTACAAGCTTTATGTCATCCTGCTGTCTATTTTTCTTTGAAAACAGGGTGGAAAGCTCTACTGTGTTATTACAACTTCTCCTTCACAGGTGCAGGTATAATTATTGGAACCAAACTTGCATTTTTGTAGCCACTCTGTAAATGCACATCATCTTGTCATTGTGAATACCTATAACATTTATCAAGTTGTATTTATATCCTTATTCCTGAAATTTAAGAGACCTATAAAAACACCCTGCTGCAAGAATGCAAAGAATTTGTGAAACTACATGAATCGGACCAATCCCAGCTGTTAAGAGATCCATGAACCATGCTGGTACCTGGACAAAATCCAGTAAGGGAAGGAATAATGTGATCTTCTGCAATGTATTTTTATTCTCAAGAGAAGGAATATTCACCCTTATCTCTTAATTGGTAATCTCTAGCATTTAATCTAGACATCTTCAGGTCTGTTATTGCCTCAATAGTTTTATCAAGCCCAGGGCTATTAAAATCAGCATGCACTTAATTTACATAGTCTTTAACTGGTGGTACTATGTACTCTTTTGATACTCTTTTGAAAGACTGTATAGCACACAGCCAATCTCATTAAAGTTCTCGATCAATCCTTTCATCTCTTTCACATTATTTTGTTCTGCCTACAATATATAAATTTGGAAAGAAATTTGAAACTGTACCATGCTTAAAAAATTTAAGATGCAAAAATAGCAATATGATGTCTTACAATAGGAACATAGGAGCATGATATGGTCACTACGTGTAACCAAACAATCTCACAATTTAGACAATGACATATTGATCTTAAGGCTTTCTTTTATCATTTTGTACTGGGAAGTGAATCTAACAATTCAGTGCCAAATATAAAAAGATGAAAATACCTACTGATTAAACAGCTTAAAATATAAAAGAAAAAATAGATTTCTACATTATTTGTCACTTCTAACATTTTCATGGATATGTTCCTATATAAACATCAGCTCTGCTACAAAGCTGATTATCCATAAAAATCAGTTTCTTGCCTTGTAAAGGTGAAAGCCTAAAGTATTCCTGAATCTATTTATCCTGCAGTTTTTCAGATGTTCAGGTTTGTTTGTTTGCTTCCTCAGGCAGTGCTGCACTCACCTACAGTACCTTAGATAATCAAATTGGAAAAGCTGATACAGGTTACAATAATAAATGTTGAAGAGTGATGACATACATCTGGTGGGTTGCAGCAAGATTGCTTGGGATGGTTCTGGGTAGTCGTATGATACGACTACAGCTCTGATATGAATGATATTCGTATCATTCATCTATGATACGAATACAGCTCTGGTTGTATTGATGTACAGAGCACAAGAACAGCTGTAGTGGGTGAGCCACAGCGGATCCCACTCTGGTGGCCTGTCTCTGTGCCTGTCTATGAAATGTCAGCATCACACAAGAGAGCCCAGGATGGTCAGGATGTAGCCCTCCCCAGCTTGAGCAGTCAGTGTTATATTTATTGTGCATGTTATATTTAATAACTGCTGTAACCTGTTAGTTCTTTTGACCTTCACAAATCCCATGGAAGAGTTAAATGGTGTCATTAAATTTGCCCAGCAAAACAAAAAGGCATTTTCTCTAGTTCTGTCTCAAGAGACATCATAATTCTTCTTTGAAAAAGAATGAATTGTTGCTGCTCACTAACCCTCTTCCTGCTCTGTCATATTCCTCTTGTCTTTTCTCAAGTTTGGAAGTCCTCCTTCTAAGAACTCCTCCCATTCAGGTACAGACAGGGCCTGTTTCTTACTTTGCTTAACAACTGTCTTTTCTTTTACACATGCAGACATTAAATTTTATCTGTCATTGCACTGATCAGTAGAGTATATGTGTGCTTCATTGCATGCTATTATCCTTCTGTTACTCTCTGAATCATCACTACATTTGACTGGCCCAGTATCTTGCTTTTGTATTAACAGCAAACTATCATCCGCTCTTACGGAAAACAGGAAAATATGTAGAAAGAATCCTTTTTCCATTTACAAGACTGGCTGTCTGATTTCAAGCCCATCATATAATCTCCTAATTTGACTACTCACCCACACTGAAATTTTTGGCAGTATAACCAGCATAGAAATCAAATGTGAAGATCTGTTACCCCTATGTTTCTTGTAAATATTCACTAGACATCTAGGAGGGGTTTTGCTTCTCCAAGGAAGGATTGCAGAAAGTCAAGATCATTTGGTTAGCTTCTTGCAAGTGTAGAGACCTTCTATTTCTAGCCACATTGAGTGAGAGCAGAAGATGGTCATCAGTAGCTAGAATATTTGATATCACAATTATGTTACCTAAAGTCAGCTGTCAAGTCTAAACCAGTCATTTAGATGTCCTCTATCATCAGAAGGCAATTCATTTCACCCTTGGATAGACATCACAAATGACCTCATGGAAGGACAGTCCTTATTCACCTTCACTGAAACAAAAGGACCCAGATAACTTGATTAGAAGACTGAACTTTAGCTGGGTAGTGTAATGAACCTTCACCATATATGCTTCCAGTGGAAGAAATACCACTGGAGATAGAAAAAACAGCATCACCTGAAAGCATAATACAGGTATGTGCTGGTCTGTGCCCTCAGACATCTTCCTCCAGTGTCCTCTTAACTGCTCCCCCCCCATCCCTCTTCCTGTTTGTTTTCCCCTGACTGAATGAAGGGCAGCCCACACCACACCCTGTACCACGATCTGTACATATCGACTGGCAGACCAGTCCGAGCTTGGTGTTAGGTGAGTGGCAGAGTGGCCAAAAAGCACTGCTTCCGAACCTAAACTGATGTCTTTCCTCATTGAAATTTGATCCTTTTCCTCTACTTTGCTGCATATTTTTTTATATATATAAAATGAGTAGGATCCCCTTGTTCCTATTTCAGATGCAACTGTTCAAAGTTACAGGCACAATTGCATAAGCCTTATTTCACTGGGAAGTCAAGCAAAAAAAAGTACATCTCAAGTGTAATAAGCAATATATTTCTAACATTACCTGTCATGTATTTTCCTTCCATCCTGTTCCTATGGTGCCCTCTTTTCAGAAAGCCAAAAGGGGTGATTGGCTAACAAGCCTGTAGAGAGTCCATGAAATACATCTCTAATCGGAGAAATAGGGTCAGGTTTGATCTTGAGTTCTTCTGATAGAGACTGAATTATTAAAAGGCTATTGTCAGCTTAGAGTGACATTCTGTCTGAACATATTGTACTTTGTGCAGTTCATAAAAAAAATAAAATGCAATATAACTTAAATAAAAATAGCCCCATCTTTAAAGCTGCTAACTTTCTTCATTTGATAATATTTTATCCATACTCCACTTTACTGCTTTTGCTAAGTAATTAGTCAGTCAATTCCCCAGGCTGTGTTTGTGGGCATCTCATGCTGCAGTAGAAAAGACAATATTTAAAATAAAAAAAAAGTCAATGACATATGCAGTTGCAGTTATGTAAATTGCATTTTATAAGAACAATTAGTTTTCAAATAGAAGATGTCTTAAAGTGGTTTCCTCCTTTTCCCAACTTTTAAAAAGCTCTTCAAAACGCAATTAACCAGCATTATTCTTATAACTGCAAACTATAAAATCTTAATAAACCTTTTTAATTCATACAGGTATAATAGATTCACATGTGTTACTTGGAAGATAAGTTGATTTCTTTCTCTTGGGAAATTTTTTACATACAAGGAGTTTTATGTTTATTTTCTCAGTGTGTCTGACATAACATTTTCACATACATTTAAATAGATTTCCTTGAAGGGGAAGTGAAAAGGAGGAAAATATTACTCTGTAGAATTTTCCTTCCATGATGCGGTGGATGGGTTTTGTCTCTTTTTAAATATTTTAGCTTATACTCTTTTTTTTTGGCTTTGCATTTGAAAGCTTACTCAATTTGGATTTCCTGAACAGAAAGCAAATTATTGCTACATTTAGTGTGTATGTGTGTACATACTCTGTGACTAATTGGGATTTTTTGTTATATATTAAAAATCAGACCCAGATTATTTCTTGTTCTGAAATAAGCTATGTGTATGACCAGTGAAATTCAGAGAATAAGCAAATATTTTCCTGAGGCTCAGAATGTCATGTTTGCACCAGTTCTACTGTGATTTCCTAACATTTCCCAGGAATAGTGAGAAGATATAATTTCTCCATGATGTTGTATTGGCATAGTGGTGTTCTGTTCGTCTTGCACACACACAGGAAGACCCCCTGCCTGGTTGACCTTACCTGCTCCTTGACTACTGTTGTGCCATCACAAGGATTCCTCACAGTTTCAGAGCTGGCAAAGAGGCTCTGTCACTCCCTGCACAGTCACTCGTTCATGCACTCAGAATCTGCACACTGCAGCCAGTGCTGCTGATGTCTTCTGCAGACTAAGGATTTCTCTGCCAAGGAAAAAGAAATGAAGGTTCAGAGGTTCCTGGGGTTATACTGTTATCACAAGGATATTTTTGAAAGCCATCACTACTGGACTAGTTGCTTTACATCAAAACAAAAAATCCAGCTTATAATGACAACGGAGAAAGGAATTACTAGACTGTGTGTCAGTATCACCATCCTCACATATGATTCATTGGAACAGGTTGCCCAGAGAAGTTGTGGATGACCCGCCCCAGAAGTATTCAAGGCCAGGTTGAATTGGGCCCTGAAGCAACCTGGTCCAGCGGCAGATTTCCTGCCCATGGCAGGGGCATTGGAACTAGATGATCTTCAAGGTCCCTTTCAACCCAAACCATTCTATGATCTCTGATTCCATGAATATTACAAGACATTGACCATAATTAAGTCTCACAGCAGTAAGGAGAAGCAGATACAGCTTCAGCCCCCAAAGCTGGTGGCAGTTCAGGACCTCTACAAATAGAAATGAAGAAGTAAAACCTCAGAGCAATGCAAGGAGCAAGGCAGATTCAGGACAGGTGGGAAGACAAGACACGGCCGTACACGCCCAGTCTCTAGACAGCATGGGCATCCAGTTCTGTAGACACCAGCCCTAGCAGTTTTCAGAGTGTAGGAAGTGATAAACTGCTCATTTGAACTTTGTTCATTAGAGTCACAGTGTTTATTAAAAAAAAAAAAAAGGTACTGTTTGTTGTGGTATTCACTCAGATTTACTTATTTTTTAGTGCACACGAGGTATCATTGCATCTGAGGAGCTGCCATTTCTGACTTTCATGCATGCTCCCATCTTGCAAAACTATTGACCACAGTGAGTGACTGACCCAAATCAGATTCCATGTGTGTGTCTGAACACCCTCAGCCCTCCGCCAGAAACTGTTGCAGCGTCCCAGCCCACCTTGCAATCCTTCCCATGACTCCCTCAGCCTTTGCACACACATCCAAGCTAGAAAACCTTATCATGGAAACATATCTATGTTGGTTCATGGGGGAAGAATGTTAAATTTGATGAAGGCCAGATACAGCTTGAATAGCTACTATCTCATAGTTTTGCCTTTTTTGGACACTACAGCTTTCACGTCATTTTATTAACTGCCTTTAAAAGCATTCCACCTTCACATACATGGCATACTTTACAGTTGCCTTTTCATGTACTCAGCACAGGATTTCCATGCTATTTTAATTCACTTTTATGCACACAGAAGCTGGCTAAATGCCATTAGGAAATAAATAGGTTGCATCACATCAGTAAGTCAGAAATATAAGATATTGGCAGCCTTTTAAATTGTGAACTTTGTACATGTCTGCAGGGATAAAAGAAAATAGAACATAAGCTAAAAGTGCCCCATGGGGGTGTTTGCATTTCAGCACAGAGCTACCATGCCACCTACGCTCCATATGCACCCCGCAATGAAAGGCAAGAGGGGTGGGCAGCACTAATCCAGCATGTCTTGTAGAGCTCACAGAATGTTGTCACACCATTCAAACCAATAACCCTTGGCAAGACGCTGCGGCAGTGCATCAAGGGACAGTGCATCATGGTGTCAAGAAGCGCATGAGGCATCATAAAAAACATTTATCATCTTTATGGGTTCTCAATGCTCTTAAGAATGGCAGCTTGGAATTAGAGTGGAGAGCACAGGGCACAGAGAAGAGAGATGGAGAACTGGGGGAAAAAAACCAACTTTACTTGTGCTGCTGTGTCTTCAGTGTTGCAGGCACAGCTCCTTCCACTGGAAATCAAAAATGGTTTCTGAGAGCCCCTCTTCAAGCACTGTTGCTCCAGCTGGGTTGCTGTCCTATTATACCTCTCAAGCTTTCTAAAGGATAATTAAACTTAATTTTTCAAAAATCATATAGTTGCAAGTTTTAAGACAGAAAATTATATGTATTTTTAATAATCTAAAGCACAACAATAACAGCACAAGAGTTTCAAATTATAATTTCAAATTATTTTGCTCTTGTCTCAATTTTCCTTTAGCCTTAATGTTGCTTCAAACATCTTCTTATGTGCAATTCATGATACCACTGAGCTTGAACTTCTGTTGAAAAAATAGCTTTACCCAGTGGAAATACATTTTCTGAAAGTTTCCATAGATAAGCTTGACATAGCGAAAGACTTCAGGGCTTCAGAACTTCAGAAAAAGACTTCAACTATTTTTAAGTTTTGGTATTTTTAGTAAGACACAATACCATTGAAATATTGCCTTTGTCCTTAAAATTCATCAGGAAAACTTATATTAAGACTAAAAAGTATAATACGCTCCATGAGCGGACACATCATATGCTTAAATGATTGCATGAAATATTTCGTTATTTTTTGGATTTTCTGTTAAAAATGCATGAAAAGCTACACAAAACATGGAACACACAATGCACATAATGTCACAGAAAATAGTTAAAAATTATGTCCTGTAACCCCATTAGAAGGCATCTCATATAACAGCCATTCTGAAGCAAATGTTCTTAAAGCAGTGAAAAAGAACCTTCTCCAGTCCTTCCCTAAGTTCACTTCCACTTTTCTCACATTCTCTAGCCTGGGTCTTAATGGTCTACAGCCCAGAAGCCTCCGTGGATCTCATTAGCACACATGTAACAAATACCTTACTTATCACTGGCTGTTCACAGGACCCTAAAAGATCCATTTGCCAGTCCACTGGGAGACCCTCTCCATTTCTTTGGCAGATGGTGTGCCATGCACACTCTGTAGTTATGATCTGAGGCTGACTCTGCTCAGCAATCTCTCGCTTGTCAGAGAACTTCACCATCTGCTCTCTGAAGTGCCAGTGTTTCTGCAGCTGCTCTGACATTAGTTAGAGAGTTCATTTCTTTGTGTCCGATTGTTCAACAAAAGACTTCACCAGTCAAAAGAAAATTTTTTTCTGGAATCCCGTGATTTCTTTTTAGTTCCCTTGATGTTCACAGAATCACATAATATACTGAGTTGCAAGGGACCCAGAAGGATCATCAAGTTCAGCTCCTGGATATGCTCCCTGTATAGCACCATCTTCAAGAACCACACCATGTACCTAAGAGGATTGTCCAGACACTTCTTGAACTCTGTCAGGCTTGGTGCTGCAACCACATTCCCTGGGGAGCCTGTTCCAGCATCCAATCACCCTCTGGGTGAAGAACCTCTGGGTGAATATCCAACCTAAACCTCCCCTGACACAACTTCAGGGCATTGCCTCAGGTCCTGTCACTGGTAACCACAGAGAAGAGATCAGTGCCTGCCCCTCCACTTGTCCTCACGAGGAAGTTGTAGACTGCAATGAGATCTCCCCTCAGTTTCCTCTTCTCCAGGATGAACAGACCAAGTCACCTCAGCCGCTCCTCACACGGCTTCCCCTCAAGGCCCTTCACCATCTTTGTTGCCCTCCTTTGGATGCTCTCTAAGAGCTTAATATCCTTTTTATATTGTGGCACCCAAAACTGCACACAATATTCAAGGTGAGGCCGTTGCAGAGCAGACCACGACAATCCCCTCCCTCAAATGGCTGGTGATGCTTTGCCTGATGCCCCCCAGGACAGGGTTGGCCCTCCTGGCTGCCAGGGCACTGCTGACTCATATTCAACTTTCTGTCAACCCAGACCCCCAGGTCCCTTTCCAAGGCACTGCTTTCCAGCATCTCATTCCCCAGTCTGTACAAACATCTGGGGTTGCACCATCCCAGGTGCAGAATTTGGCAGTTCCCCTTGTTGAGCTTCATATGGTTGGTGATTGCCTAGTCGTCTCATTTGTTGAGGTCTCTCTGCAGGGCCTCCCTGACTTCGAGGGAGTCAACAGCTCCTACACAGTTTTGTGTCATCTGCAAACTTGCTTAGTATCCCTTCCAGTCCTGTGTCCAAGTCATTTATGAAGATGTTGAAGAGCACAGGTCCCAAGATGGAGCCCTGGGGAACTCCACTAGTGACAGGTCACCAGTCTGATGTCATCCCATTCACTATTACCCTCTGTGCTCGACCCGTGAGCCAATTGCTCACCCACCACATGATGTGTTTATGCAGCTGTGGGATGGACAGTTTGTCCAGAAGGATCCTGTGAGAGACAGGATTGAAAGCTTTACTAAAGTCCAGAAAGATTGCATCAACTGACTCCCCCTGATCAGTTAGGTGGGTTACCTTGTCATAAAAAGAAATCAGGTTTGCTAAGCAGGACTTTCCTCTTATGAAGCCATGCTGACTGTGCTGTCTTTCAAGTGTTTTTCAATACTTCTCAGAATAATCTTCTCTAGAACTTAACCAGGCACTGAAGTGAGACTGATAGGCCTGCAGTTTCTGGGGTCCTCCTTCTTGCCCTTCTTGAAAATCAGGACATTCACATTAAAAAAAAATCAGAATTTTTCATTAGACTGAAAAGTTTGCAAGTTCTAGTAGTACTGATCATTGTAAAAAGTTGTACTGATCATCATAAAATCTACCAGGGTGGTGAACTGGACAAAGCAATAAATCTGTTCATAAATTAAGCAGCCCTTTCTGAGAAGGTCTAATGACTATGGGTTGGATGGGCAAGGGCAAGGGAGGAAGCTCCATGTGTTCCCAGACTCCAACAGCCTTCTGAGGACAGCAAGAAGTTGGAAGTAAACATCTACCTCAATGGCCCAAACAACCCATGTACTCATACTAAAATAGCTGCTGACCGATGACTTTCAGGTGACGGTGTTCACATGTTCCTTCCTGGCATGGGAAAAGTTGAAGTGCTGACTTGGCAGATCTGTGGGAGCTTCACACAGCCTTCTGAGAAAGGGCCCATTGTCACCAGCCGTGACCAGCCACCCAGTGTCTGCAGCCCAGTCCTCTCATAACAATCAAGTTGAAGCCTGGAAAGTGTGGAAACAGTAATTCCCTGACTGAAATCGAGACAGAAAAATGGCTTCACTTTCTTTACATCTTCTTCCTCTCCATCACTGTTCTTCCAATAGGTCTGTTGCAGAGAGACTGGTGGCACTGCTATATCAAAAAGTGCCTGATAATGGTGTTGGCATTACTTGCTTGCAGATACATGGATGATAAGTGATGGAAACTGAATCCTGAGAACAGCCAAGATCCTTATATTGTTACTGCTTCGATTTGACTTCTGCATAAGCTCTCCAATGTATCAAGTGCACCAAGTCAAAACCAAGCATGTAACACTGAGCCTAGTCTTGCAATTTGGAAGTGCTGGCAAGTTACTGTAGAACAGACATCATCTATACTCTACGAGTGTCAGCAAATTAGTAGAAAGGGGGCATGTAGTCCCTGGCATTTTATTGAAGAAAGCATTTTGTTCTCTTTCTGCCTAACATTCAAAGCTGTAAGAGAAGAAGAAATGCAGGGAATACTTCCCTGACTTAGCCTTGGGCCAAGTAGAGTCATAAAAAGAATAATCTCCTTCCTACCATCAGTAAGAAGAGATCACTAAGCCATTTTTAATTTTCTTGGCAAAGGCAAAAGGTCGAGTTCTCTGACATTATATATCTCTGGTACTGACCAATTTACAACACCTTAAGAGAAAGTATTTTGCCAGGTCAATAAACTGTATGGCTGCCAAAGATGTAAATTGGGAATTCATGGAGCCAGCACTGCTGTCAGGGAAGGTAGAGAGTATGGGAAGTACTTGTCTGGCCAGCGTTCAGTTTCCATACACAGTGAGCTCTGCCATCAGTGTTGCCCTAACAATAAATAATGGTGTTTGTCGATACACATGAGTAGAACCTAAAAGAAGTATGAAGTCTAAAGTCATTAAGTATTACCATGTTACTGAGCATAGCAGAATGCATACGCTTCTGTATTTATATTTCTGTCTACAGCCAATAAATCAGAATCTGTCGTACCTGCATTATCCAAGCCATCTGCTTTACCACATTAAAAAAAAAAAAATGAGTAGGTGGGAAAAAACTTAGGATGGATTCTTTTTTTTCCTGTTCTTGTTGCTAGAGAAACCAATTCTTTAAAGTATTTTCTGAGGTCTGAAAAGGAAGCTGTCATGTTCCCCCTCCCCCGCAAAAAGCCTGAAATGGTCTGGTTTTTTTGTGATAGCCCAATAGTTGGTGGAAGAAGGGGACAGGAAATCAAAAGCACTCATTTTTCCACCTCTTCAATTGACTTGTTGACTGACCTTGGGCAAATTGTTAAGGGCTCCTGTGAGTATAAGCTATATTTAGGAATCATAACAAGTGCAGACCATAACATTAGAAGCAGTGATGCCCTTCAGAGGATGACTGAAACTGTAAAGCAGAGCATTTGTATGTTGCTAGAGAGCCCATGTTGCTTTCAGCTGCAGAGCTAAGTGTTGCTCTCATTGTTTGGGTTGCTTCATCTCTGTTAAAATCTTTTGGTCCAAACAAAATCAAATTAATGAGTGTTGGAGAAAAACAAACAAATGAAACCAAAATTAAAAACAAAACCACACTTCCTTTCCTTTCTTCCCAGACTATGAAAATGACAGATAAGATTATTTTTTCCCTTCATCTGTTTTTACATAGACAAATAGGGCTAATAGGTGTACTAATGTTCCAGTGGTAGAAGAAGAGTTAGTAATTGTTGGCAAGTCTTCGGAGTTCCTTCCATAAAATTGTATAATTACAAAATAATATAATTGATAATATTCTCTTCAGACTTTTTTCCCAGCTTCTCCATTAATTTTTAATGATTTTGTATAAAATGGCAAGATACTCTGCTCAAATGACTTGATTGCACAAACCCAATTAATATTTCCAACTACTGACTACTGTCACTTTTAAAACTTGCTGCTCTTAAGTTTATGCTACTGTTTATCCCTCCTCCTATAACTGCAAAGACATTTTTTCAGATGATTAATCAAGTATTATCTTGTCATTAATCTAACATATGGTTGCCAAAGGAAAGGACATCAATTCTGTGAAACCCTCTTTGTTTATTGCCTTCTTTTCTCCTTTGAAGTTTAAATTAAAGGAACAAAATAGCAAAGACACACTAGCTAAAGAGGCCAGTTTCAGCCTATCCTTGTTCAACAATTTACTCACTTATTTCAGGACCATGGGAAGAAAAATTTCGTATTTAAATTTTTTCTGTCTTTTGGGAGACAAGATTAGAAACTGCACCATGTTAATCTCAGAACCTGAATAGGCATTGTATAGAGAAATGATTTTACCTTGTTAGTGTACATGTGATACTCAGTAGCTTTTCACCATGCAAGACTTCAGGATTTTTTGATGAATTCTCAGAAGCATTCTTCACATGCTTAACATGACTCTTGATTTTCTTCTGGACTTAGATGAGGATTTTTGTTAGACGGGATTAGAGTTAGATGAGTCAGATGGGATTTTTGTTTCCAGTTCAGATAGATCTTTGCCATATAGTATTTTGGCAGAGTTTCTAGCCAGGCAAAAGTGAAAGACAGTTCATTCGATAATCTTGTTAGAGTCCTACTGTAGTTATAGACTTCGATGAAACACATACACATTAAATAAAACCCTAACAGAACACAATGACCGAAGAAAAGAACATACCACTGCTTAATACAGCATTATTTTTTTATTATTTTTTTTTCTTATGAAACATTTTAGGAACTTTGTCAGTGCTAGATGTGAGATTTGAGGATCATGAAAATGTGGAATTCCTTCTCCTGGAGCATATAGATTTGAAATGACCAGATGTAATATTGATTTCACAAACAATCTGCTCCTGTGAAATCTGAGGGCTGATTTCTGCTAACCTGAATGGCTGCAGGGCCAGTTTATAGGATTGTCATACAGCAGACATTTTTTTTCCATTGTATCACATAAATGGGTGAAGGTGCAGCAAAAGGGCCAAGAAACTTCGTTCCCTGTGCAAATTCCACTGCTTTTACTTATTTGCAGTAAAAGTAACTGAAACTTTTAAGCACATTCAAAATTCTGTGTGTGTTCATACGTGTGTATGGGCATGTGTATATGTGTATACACTTTCAGTTTCAAACTGATGCCCAGAGATGAAGTGAGGGAGATAGAAGTGTTTCTAAAAGGTATATTGCACATTCTTTCTTACACTTTAAGAATGAACCTATGCTAATTATACACCTTCTAAGTCATCTATCTCAGCATAATCATGAATTTGTGATGATGATGCCTTACAAACAGCAGTTTTGAAAACTACTGAGTTTAAATACATAGATTTTTAAATACATAGATTTTTAAATACTTAAAATATTTAACATACACTATCCAACATGTTAAAGTTCAGCAGCACATCCTAAGAACCAAGGCTGGCTTCTACAACAGAAAACATTATTGCTTTGGAAATTAAGAACTAAAAAATATCTTTCGTTCTCCCTGAATACACTGTGCATCACAGTTTAAGATCCTAAGGCCAAGTCTTCTTTCAATTACCCTGACACAACTCTATTGTATTCTATGAATATGAAACAGCCTAAAGGGCTGCAAATTTGGCCCTTAAGGTCTACACAAACCTCATTTATTAAGATTCCTCACTTTCACCAAAACTGTCTATTAGTGAGTGAAGTCTGTTAAACATAGTTGTGTATTGTCATTACATAAAATGAAGCTTTCTCTTACCCTTTTGCCTTATTATATGTTGGGGGAAATACGTTCAACATTGCTTGAAATTGGTGTTAATCAGAATGAAATTCAGCCTGCATGGTGTGGAGTCAATTTTGACCAAACCTACTAATAAGAGAAGTGCTGTACATGTTACTGCACATATGCAACACAGGCAATTAATCTATAAAGAGACACTGTTCAGTGGATTTTCAAATCCACTGTTACTTTCTTAAACACTCTACTTTGTGATTTCTTAAATTTAGTTGAAGCTTTTGACTTTCCTTAAATTTTCTAGGACACCTTACAACTGGAGGTGGCTGAATGGTGGTGCTACCTTGAGTATCCCTGTTCATAACTAATCACCAAGAGAAGAGACACTACAAAAATCTGTGGCTTCTCACAACTAAATCCAGCACTTCCCCTTGTTGAACTTCATAGTGAAAACATTCATAGACACACATAATGTGTCAAAGTCTCAACTGTTTCCACAGGATAAGCTTAAGCATTTCATTTTGTTCTATACCATGCACAGCAGCCTCATGGGTATTGAGTTCTAGTGTGACAAGTCTCATAGAACTCCACATCTTTTTGTCCAGCGAGCACATTTTCTCCAATAGTTTTTCCAGCAGGAAGAAGGGAAAATACATTTTTCCAGTAAAGGGCATTTTCCTTCATGTCTCAGTCTGTGTGTTAACAGTACTTTTAATGCTAATAACAAAGAATATATTTTGGCACATGGCAGCTGGAGGGTCTGATTGGCAGTTAATGAAAAATAAGGAGGATTCATTGCATGGAAAAAAAATATTATCGAACAACTGAACCAATGCCTGTTACTGTTACACCTTAGCCTTCCAGTCCTAATGTGAGCCAAATGTTACATCTCAATCTGAAAAGCATGTAGCATTTTACAGATGTCTAAGGAAATAATTTGTCATGTATATCAATTTTCTTGTGACATTTGCTCCTTATAACAATTGATCTGAAACCAAACACATGTTCCAGCAATTAACCTGGCAGAAACAATGTAAAAATCTGGTGCTTTCAGATACTCCCCCTCTTCCAATACGGGAAAAAAAACCCTAGAGTAGTGCAATAGAGCAAAGCCCAGCTTTTCAAATGCTGCTTACTGAGCATCTCTAGTTTGCTTGACAGTATTGGAGACTTCAAGCTTTAACAAACGCATGAAGAAATATTCCATCTCTATTTTAATGAATAGCTATCTATAATTTAAGGTAAGGACAATCTTGCTAATGTAATTTTAATTTGTTTATATGAATGAGCACCAAAAAGGGAAGGTGAATGCAGTGGCACATAGTATCCATTCTGAGATCAGATGAGTTGTACAGTGTGATTTGCTGGGTTCCTGTGTTTTCTATGCACTTTTTGGCTGGTGATGAGAGAGAAAAGGAACACAAAACAACAGTTTAACCTTCACTCTTCCAATAAATATACTAGTCAAACTTGCCACCATAGAAAAAAATATTTATGAATACATACACCATTAATCTGGAGGGGGAAAAAAGATCAGAATTTATTGAAGGGTAATTGCAAGCAATTGGAGTATTTCCCCCCCTATCCATGAACCAGGACCAAAACTTTCATCTAGCATTCAAAAGATGAAGGAAGTCAGGAATTTCCAAAGGGGTATGAAAGGAATGCTGTAGTCCACATTTATGTTTCTGCATTTAAATGTTTACCTTACCATGCTATTGCCAGTTTACCCAGGTCAGCTACCAACAGCTTTAGCCCTCAGTTCTGTAAACACTCCATTCTAATGCTTAAATTTCTACATGTAAGGAATCCCTACTGAAGTCACCGTAACTATTCAAGTGCATAGTTATACTTGCAGAGAAATGAGTGGAGGCTCAGAGTCTTGGAATGAAAGATGAATAAATGAAATATGAATTTATAGGAGAAGCAGTCATGCCTACCATGATTGCAGCTGAGCAACTGCTATTTTGCTCATGCATAATGGATGCTGCGCTGTAAAAACACATGGTGCTCTGTCTCTGTCTTGTCATCTCATTCAGCCTCTTTTTTCCCCTGAGAAATTTTAAGATGACATCAGAAAAAAAAATATCAGAATCACGGAATATTCCGAGTTGTAAGGGACTCACAAGGACCATCAAGTCCAACTCTTAAAGAATGGCCCATACAGGGATCAAACCCGCAACTTTGGCATTATTAGCACCATGCTCTGACCAACAGAGCTAATCTCAGGGTCATAGTATGTCCAATAGCATATAGTTGGATCACCTTAATATGGTTTTAAAGAATACTGTACTAACCCATAGACTACTTAGACAACCTAGTGCATTTCTTTTTTTAGTTTCCCCTCCAAGATGCTGCAAAGAGTCACGTTAGCATGTCAAGCTGTACACTCAAAACACCTGTAAACTCCCACATGTTACATTGTCAGAAGTTAATGTATTTGCTCTATGGATGCCATATGTGAAGCAAAGCCAGAAATTGTTTTCCTAGAATAAAAAAAAAAAAAGTTGCTATTTTGAGACCATCATTTAGTAGCAATATTACTGATCTAGCCAGCATTCTCTCTTTGAGCATTTTACCTTCATTATTTTACCTTTAAAGCAGACATCTGTGAGAATTGTGTCTTTTGTGGCATTGGGCAGAAGAACTGGGTCTAGTGACCCCAAATGCAGATTCTGACAGATAACAAAATAATATTTGTCAAAGCACCTGGGGATTCCCCCTTGTGTACTTTCATTAGCTAATTTTGATTCGGTCTTCTATAAGAACTAAATTTTCCATCTTTCTTAGCTTTTCCATTTATACCAGCTAGACATGTCAGTGGGAGTTTTTGATATTGAGCTGAAAAGGACTAGAATTTCACCTTGCATCCAGTTTGTGGGGAACAGGTCAGTAAAGGACCTGTTTGAAAGGTCACATATAAAGCTTTGGTGTAAGTGTATTTGGAAATTTGTTCTCATTAGAATAATAAAACAGTTTTAAATGTTGGAAAATGAAAAAGGTCATAAAAATGACGAGAATATATTCATAATTCTTTCCCTTTCTAGCCAGCTGCAAAACAATAAAAATGTTTTCATTGTTCTGAAATGAGATATGTGTTTTTCAAGACTTACTAATGGTATTCATTTTCCACTGTTGGCTCCTGAAATTCTAGGTCAAACCTATTAACTTCTGTGAGGTTCTCTGTGGCTTACAGATAGTTTCAGGGAATGCAAAATCAGTACCTCAGATTGACAGTATTTTTAGAACAGAGCAGATAACTGTACAGTTACATGTAAAGAAGCTGTTCTGCCATGGTATAAAAAGTAAAGCTGGAAAGATTTCATCAAAAATCTAATGCTTCTCAGAGAAGCAAATTGTAAGTCAGTCAGTGATGAAAGGAACTAGGAAAATGTCTCACTAAGGGCTGACACTGGCTTTTTCCAACTGATTTTAAAGAAAAGCTTTCTTCAATTCTATTGTGCTTGAAACTGGCACAACATCGGCTTTTATTTCCAAAGGACTATTTATCTGCTTTCACAATAAATGATCATTTTTATTCCTTTACAGATGTTACACATGTAACACATTCATTTTCATAAATTACAATAAAATCCCAAGAGAAAAGCATTACTAGGCAAGTGTTATACTGAAAGATTGAGTATGTATACATGCAAGTGTGTGTGCATGCCCTTAAGATTCTTTTACCACACAAGACATATTATCTAACATTACACCAATTTTTTGATAACTTAAGTAGGACAAAATTATACAGGAAGGCTATGTGAAAAATCAAGACTCTTTTGAAATTTATTTTCCCCGAGAAAAAAAGATAGAAAATAGTTGCTTGACAGAATTTTTCTATCCTGACTGTAGAATCTTGCTTCCATGCTGGATTCCATCAAAATTTACTCATCATGGCACAGGCATAAAGGTGCCACAGAAATTCAGATGCAAGATCAGTGCTGTAATTCTCTCTTCAGTTCTTTGGGATAACTAAGTGATTATCAATTCCACTTGTACTCAATGTTACAGTACTTTTCCATAGGGAAAGGCATTTATTACACAAAAACCGATGGTTTGTTGATGTAGTGAGGTTTGTTTTTTGGGTTTTTTTTTATTTAAGTGCAAGTATTAGATGTATTAAAACTGGTCACCATCTATTACACCATCTATTACATCTTATAAAATATAAGCCAGAACAGAAAGGCCACACACCAGCTGGCATTTTATTCCATGCTCATGGGAGGGCTGAGTTGATTCACGTTTGATTAGGTCTCTAGAGATTCAATATTCCCCAATTTGTCATCTATTAAGTGTTGTATTTGTCACCAAAGAGAATAAAATCAATCTTTCCTCCCCCGTCCTTGCTACTGCTAGATATGCTCATGTATGGCATGGTAAGGTAAGCAGAAATGACAGCAGCAGTGGGGAAGGTCAATTTTATTTACCAAGTTTCCTATGTAGGTGATTAGGGGGTGGTTTGTGGGTGTTGTTATTGTTCCAAATCAGCAGACTTACCTTTTTCAAGGCAAAGTTATTTACAAGTTCTGTAATTCAAAAACAGACACAACCACAAGTTGTTAAACAAGCTTCTCACAGAATAAGATGGTTACTTTCACAAACCCTCCCACTGGTCACCCATCTTTCCATACATTTGTGTTGGCATTCCCATCCAACCTCACAAAAAGCGAAGGAGCTCCTTAACAAAACACTTTCTCCAAAAGGGGCGTGCAGAAAAGGCTGATGGGGCCCAGTGGTTAGCACAGTCGGTGCTCCCATTTAAATACTGAAAATTCTTTGCTCTTTTGATGTACATGAACCCAGGTGACTGCAGTTGAACCCTGACGCTGTGCAGTGCAACCATCGCGGCTAAACCTGTACACATCAGCTGGCAAGGTGTCAAACAATTCACACTCCACGTCGAGGGGCACTGGAAAGAGTGGTGTTGGTAAACATGACCCAACAGACAGACACAGATTTATTAACTTTCAAAAAATTGGAACTATTCGATTTATACAACTATTCTAAAACATTACATATAAAAATATTTTTAACAATTAGTCTAAGTCTAATGGCTCCTTCAACAAAGGATGGCTAAGACAAATTTCTTTTCACCTGTATCTTTTCAATATTTTTTCTCTCATAGGAGAGTGGATATGCACTTGATATTTAATCCAACATCTGCTGGAGCTGCTACCATTCTTGCAAAGGTCTGAGAGAGAAGCATGAAAAAAAACATCCTTAAAAGCCACTGCGTGCTCCCCCTAGTAATACACCAAATAGGCCTTTGCTGGTCTGCCAAATGCTGGGAATAGGCAGGCTGTCCATCCCACGGTCACACTGGACCTAAGGAGCTCCTCCAGACTATTCAGAAGGTTTGCTAGGCCTCCAGCCTTTCTAGAGACAGCAGCTACTTCAGCTTCAACTTTTCATTTCTGTACCTTTACTTAAGGTTGAATTTGTGAAAGATGCATTCTCTGTGCACCAAGTAGCCTTACTCTAATAATCCTAACTCCACAGAAGACCAAATACTAAGAGAGCAAACAATACAAAGTTTGGGGTTTTTGATCCCAAGACAATTTGTGAAGTATATTTTAGGGAAGCTAATGCGGGGGAAAGGAAATTTTATGTTGCTGTGGTAACTCGAGCGAAGAAAAGAGATTCATGCTGCGACACCTATGTTCAGCACAGTTTACTTTTAAAATACCATTGATTTCCTCAGCGAAGGAAAACAATCAGCCAATTTTATACATGACTTCTGCTTCTCAACCCTAGGATGTCAGAAGTTCAAACTAAAACAAAGCTCTTCTCCAGAACAATTGCTTGAAGTTTTCAGAAGAGGAACCAATGTGCACTTGGTCAATGCACAAGGTCTTGGGTAAAGTATACTTACTTCAATCATTTTGCCTTTGGTCCAGCCGCTAGCCCATGAAAAATTCTGGGAAATCTCACCACTCTGTTTATACTTGGATGCAGTCTGATCCTTTTTAATCCCTATGGCTGAACTTCAGCCTGCCAAAGACCTTCTCCTCTAAGTAAGTTACAGCCAAAGCAGTATTAAATTCAGAAATGGATGAAAAGACAGTTCTTTCCGCAGAGAGTCATGTTTGTAAGGAGCCTGCAATACAAACAGCTGTAACTGGAGAAGCATAGAAAAGTCTCAGTTAACTACATAAGGGATCAATTAAAGGAAAGACTTTAAGGGGAAGAGATGGTGTCCCACTGATCCATTTTGATGAGAAAGAAAGTCTGAAACTAAAAGTGGAAAAGACAGATGCAAGGAGGAGCAGAGTGAAAGTATGAGGATGAAAATGGAAAGTCGGAAATTGAATTTTCAAGCAAATTAAAAGAGAGACTATATTACAGATAGCCTAGACAACATGAAGACAGGTTCTTGAATTCAATGAAAAGGATTGAAAGAGTGCTAAAGGGATTTGGTGAAATGAGAGGTAAAAAGGTTAGGGCAGGAAACACAGAGATCCTTGTCAGCAGCTCTTTCATACATTGAAAGGAGGATAACTAGAAAGCAAACAGAATGTATGGAACAGACAACAGTAATTCAAGGAAAGGTAGTGAAGATGGAGATTTGCATGCTTCGATAATTTCTCATTTATAGCACCAGACTCTGCAGGCATGCTTGGTATCTGGCCTGGAGACTCATGCTCCAGGATAATAGTTGCAGAGAGGTACGAGCAGGAGCTGCAGCACTCCAAGCTCCAAAAGCAGGATCTCCCCTGACCAAATAAAGCTTGGTTGGCGAAGTCCTGGACACATTTTGGTACATTTGAAACATTCAGACGCATAATTGCATATTTAGCAGAAGCTGTAAAAGTTACAGACACTCACCTACCGTAAAACACAAGCAGTCCTAAAGCTGAGAATGACAATAACAAAAATCACGCACGCACAGTCTGTGGCTTGGAACAAATGTGTCATGGAGAGAAACTCATTGTTTCACTTTCCAAGAGTGCCTAGGAGTTCAGGGTTGCTATTTGTTTTGTTTTAAATTTTCTGAGAACCGAAAAGGTTGTTCAGTAGAAAGAGTGGGCAGCAGACCGGCCTCGTTCCTCACTGATGCTTGAACATGCTGTTCCTGAAGTAGCAACTGCTCTCCAGAGAGGAAATATTCTCACAGCACTCTCAGTCTTGCCTTTTCCTCTAATGCCATGCAGCATGTTTCATGGTATTTAGCTTTTTCTCCTGTTTTAAAAACTCACTTGGAGTACTCCCTTACATACAGCTTTACTTCTAAATTGATATTAGTTCAAAGCTACTTACCTAAGAAAGACTTGGCATTTATTACAGAGAAAACCCTTTGTCCGTGGAATTTCCTTTTCTCTCTTGCCCAGAATGGGTACTGGCAAATAACACAGCCTTTGCTGATGAAGATCAGCTGTTTTTCACTGAACAATAAGCCATTTCCAGTTTCATAGTTATTGTTTGAATTTCTTCTACTGTTTTGATGATGTTGTTGGTTGCACTTAATTATATCCTTGTGGAAACAAAGAGATAACATCCTCTTTTCTCAATATATCTCTCTCATACACATGCTAGGAACCAGCTTCCTAATTACCAAGTAAGGCTACTGCTAATGACAACATAATGAAAATGTAGGAATTCATATTTCAAATGCATGAAAAAACACCATCTGCATGCATTTTTTAAGTGAGACATTAAAAATCTGACTCCGTCTGTTCTGTGGACATTAAAAATGTGTAAAAATGAGGATTTTCCTTGGTGTCTTTGGCCAAAATCTCTCTTTTACCCAAAATTCCTCAGTCTGTTCAGTGCAAATTATTCATAATACTACATTTAATTTTTCTTTTTTAATTCCATGTGATTACATCTCCTCACATTCCTTCTCAGCATGTAACCCTTTCTAATACAGATTATTATGAAACTCATTTAATTATGATTCAGTTTAGCCTGGTATACTCCATTAACATTGTTCAGTTTTTTGCTGTTTTCCTCTCTTTCTCTTCTGATCACATTCCAATAATGTATTTTTGGTAACAAGATGCTCAAAATTTAACACAATAGTTTCTGTTTTGTCACACAGGGACAGGGACTCTCACTTCTCCTTCATATCTTCAGATAGCCTAAAGGTAGTTCTCATCCCTTTTATCGCCATATTACATAACATATAAATGAAAGGTAAAGTCTTGTTTGCTGTTCAGTATCACCTCTAGATCTCTCTGTTACCTCCAGTTCTTTTCAAGGCAGTATCTTGGGCTTTCCTTTCATCTGAATTTTACTACCTGAACTGTTTCCCCCTTTGTCTATGTACTTATTTTTCAAGTTAAATCCCTGATCTATTTTTCCTCTCTATATTTTCCCCTGAGGCCTATATTTTTAGCAATTTTCTGTGTGAGCCAGTTGTATTCTAACATTTTTTTTCTCTCAACTAGTATTTCTATTTATCACAGATTGGTATAATCTGCAAATTACATTAATAAATTTATAAGACTGGTCCTAATTGCCTGTGCATCTGCCCTTATTCCCTGCTGATTATTTGTGTTATTGCACGATGCTTTAGTAAGCATTTAACACATATAAACATATCTCAGTGAAGACAACTTTGGGGTAGATGTTTTTCCAGATATTTAGAATCTGCTTCTATATCCACTGAATTCAGATGAAATACTTCAAGTGACACTGGCAGTTTCCAAGTCAAAAGAAACAGCACAACTTTTACATGATTGCATTTCAGCAACATGCCTTGGTATTAATGCTCTGAGCAGATCAACAGGAAGAGACGGATCATAGAATCATAGAATTATACAATGGTTTGTGTTGGAAGGGACCTTAAGGACCATATAGTTCCAACCCTCATGCCACAGGCAGGGACACCTCCCACTAGAAGGATGATCTGTGGTAAGGACTAGAGAGGTGTTTGGCAGAACAGCACCTCTGAGACAAGGAAATGAAAGGCATTCAACATGAGTATATTTTATTAACAGAAATGCCTAAAGGAATAACAGTCTAGCTAACCAAGGCCTTTACAGTGTTTCTCTTTGAATGAAGCCACATTTTTCTCTCATGAGACAGTTTTTCCAGCCCCTCTGGACTACAAATTGATTTGAAGAATCACAAAAAATTTGGCACAATACACTCCTAAGAAAATTCTGTATCCAGTGGTGAACACTTTATAACCAAGAGGAAAACCAGAGATTTTGCTTTTGTTCATATACAAAAAATATCTTTTTTTCATGTTGTACTGTCTTCTCACCAGCATACCAATGACTTTCTATATTCTGTGTGCCATGTGATTCAATGACATTTATAAATATGTTATATTCCAGAAAAGACAGTAGTCTAAAATAAGGTCATTAATATGTGACTGTACCCTTATTAATAAATACATTTTTTCAGAGCAGCAATTAATTATTCTCATGGCAACAGGTTCGGTTCCCCTGTAAATTAGGACATTTCTTAATTGTTTGGAATTGTCAGTAGGAGATTAGAAGTACTGAGCTGCTGGGCAACTTTCTGCAGGCTGTAATCGCAGTCACAAAAGAGAAAAGTTGAAAATGGCAAGGAAAAACAACTGCTTCTGTACATGGGTTCACTGAGCCAGGAGGCACAGAATCACTTCCAAAAAAAGACAGAATTCTCTATATTTTTTGATACTTTAGCATCAGCAGAAATGTCTCCTGCCTCCCTCAGGGAAAAATTACTGGTCTCTCTATGTGGAGATACAGCAAAAATAATACCTCACCGAACTTTGAACAACCAATTCTGCCAGGGATTAAACGGCAATATTGGTCAATAAATGCTATTGTTAGGAGTTTGTAACATTTTTTAGGTCTACTGAGATGCAAATTTGTAGGCCATCATCTATTTTAAATAAAGCAGATAGCTTGTGCTTGTGGACAGGTATCAGTGTCATGAACCGTAAGCCTGGTTTCCCCAGGTGTGCTGCAGCAAGTGCTGGCTTATCTGAGATCTGCAAATTCAACAGCAGAGTCCAACAGATCTGCCAGCACTACCAAAAAACAGACCTGAGACGAACACCCAGCCCACTGCGGTCCATTGCTCTCTGTTGCAATTGCAGAATAATTTTCTTCTGGGTAGTGTATTTACATTGAAATATAAGGGACAGAGGACAAAAGGGAATATCATTCTGTCTGTTTAGTTAAAGGACAGATCGTTTAGACAAACATATCAAAAGATCACCCAGAGGGAAAAAAAAATACGGGGGGGGGGGAAAAGGGTGAAATTGTTCAGCATTCAGATGTAAGTCTAACCCTTCGTCTAAATATTATTTAAGGCATTACAAAACACAAGGTCATTTAAGGGACTTATGTCCAACTAAAATTCATGATCTGTATAGATTTTTATGGTAAGCGTGGGTATAAGTTGTGGTAACATTCCTTCCACTCATCAAAAGAAGCCACTTAAGAACTAGGAAAGATATTGTTTTGAGAAGCAGTTGTGAGAAACCAATGAGAGCCGCCTTCCCACGGATTTGTGTCAGGTAGCTAAGGACAAGCCTCAGCTGCACTTCTCAAGAGGTGGCATTCAGAAACCATCCTTCCAGCAGACACCACCTTCCCCGATACCTTGTAAAAAGCTCCCATTGCAGCTTTTGTCTCAAGTACAATGACAGGAGCTCTGTACTCTATCCAGCCACCTATCTTTCAATAATTTGCAAGGTCTTTGGCCTTAGATCTGCTCTTACTACTTGGGACCCATGGACACAGTCATATCAAACCAGCTACAGACAATTGTTTGAACCGGGCTACAAGCAGCACTCAGCACAGGCTTTCCATTGTGGTTTTTCTTAGGTAAACGACAGGTGATATAGTGGGTTGGGGTTTTTGGAGAGACTGGAAGACAATTTCAGAACTTATTTCCTCTCCCCAACCCCACAAGAAATGGTAGATAAAAAGGGGAGTGGGGGAAGGGAATGGAAATTAACATCATGGTCGCTGCCACACTGTAAATCACTCTTTCTCTCCTACGCCACCAGCAGTGGCACATATCTAAAGTAATACGTTTCTACATATCTGTACACTGGGAGTCTGATTTTCTCTAGAGAAGGCATGTACGAATTAAGAGATTTTAGGTTTTTAAGTTCCAAGGTTTTCATATCATTCACTGCTACCCTATGCAGCAATGATCTCTTCATCAGCAGTGGCCTCAGACTCAGCTATGGGTAATCTCCAGTTAACAGAGGATGGAGCAGTTACTTCTTTTCCTTGTTTTCTCAACCAACCCTATGAAAAGTATGTGCCAAAACCATGTACCATAAATGAAGGATGTTTTTGACTCTTCTACCTTTGAGTCATATTCTACAAGTCTGGTTCTGTAATTTGTTTAAGTCAATCCACAGTTGACCACCTACCAAAAGAAAACATTTCTCACTCTTCTCCTAAACCCAAACTATAGACTTGAGCCCCACTTTGTGTCAGCGTCATCATTCCTCCACTAAGCTGCAGTAACTCAGATCTAGCTGAGAATCAAGATTTAGCCCAGTTCCCCAGCAAAAACTTCTCAGAAAGATCAGATCTGATTCCTGATCTGCATCTTCATGCAATCACACAATTGCTCTTGTTCAAACAAGGAAGGGTATGGGAACATGTAGATGAAAGCAGGGGAATTACTCCATTCAGCAATACCACCATAAGCTGGCTGAATTCACGTTTTAATCACTCCTCACTGGAATGCAGTCCTATAGACCAACAATAAAACTCTTACTTGTGTTGGTTTTACGTAAGATGAGAGTAAGTGACTATCAGAACAATAGATATGATTACGCTGAATTCTAACTTCACCCCAATTTTTGCCTTTCTAACTCTGGTATAGCATTACCAATACCCCAGCTCCTCTGATTCATCTTCTGCTGTACACACAGCACAGTAATTTCCAGGAACATATCTGATTCCAAAGGAGCAAGATAAGAAGAGCAGTTAATAGATTTTCTTACTAGCACACTTTTGAAGTGGTCTGTGGGAGTTTCCATTTACCTTTGTCTCTTGCCAATAGAAGGAAAAAAAAAGAAAAAAACAAAAAAAAAAAGAAAAGATAAGAAAAAAAACTGTCTGAAGGCTACAATTGTCCAAGCTGGATTTACAGGCTAAAATAAAGCTGAGATGTCTTGCTGGTAACTTGAGAGTTAAGTTGGAACAGCAGCTGACAGGAAGCCTGAGGGTGAAGCCACACAGTCCAAAATAAAATCCACATTGCAAGAATAGCATTGCTATTGTAACTTTTGGTTGTTGCATACGTCTTCACTTGAATTTTGGAGAAAAATGGAGATATATGTACTGCAGGCAGCCCTTTGACCCAGACAGATTCATATAAAGACTTTACCTCCAGAACTGTTGCTATAGTATAATCTTTGCTTATATGATTTTCCATTTGAAAGTCTTTTTTCATCTTAATTCAGTATATACTACATTGACCTATTGCAATAAAGAGATTAAACTGTAACACATTGATTTTAAAATTTTATTGTTGAAATAACTGGGAGGGGGGGAGGGGGTGGAGAGTGGTGCAGACAGTAAGTACATATATGGTTTCTTTTCTTTCTTTTCACACCTATGCCTAGGTGGCTGGGAAGTTGCAGCATCCTTCTGAGTTCCAGGGCAGTACAAGGGAGGGGTCAGGCACCCTCCTGATTCAGCTGAGTGCTCTGGTGGGCTCTGCATCTCCTAAAAGGAAGGTCACGGTCCCACCTATTTAAAACAGCCTCCTGCAGTCATCAGTAGCTTTTCATTGGCATGTTGAGAACCCTGCAACACTACCAGCACATCAGAATATCAAAATCCATTTGTTCCAATATTTCCATTTCGGTATGTCAGTAATAGCACACCTGGGACTTTTGCTGCCCTTGAAAGCGTACCAAAGCTTTGCTACATCCCACTCCCACTGTGTCTGGGAGGGTACAAAACTCAGTGAAGATTTCATATTTTGAAGATTAATTGCCAGAAAGGCGGCTAAAGGAATAGTCTTAAATGGATGGTCATTATGTGCTCTTGATCAGTTTTGCTCAGTGCTTTGCCAAGAACTGGGAGTAACACACAGACAGACTTTCAATCACTTTGTGATGATCAGAAGCTAACACAAGAGTTCCCTGAAAGGAACGGGTAGAAATCTGGATCTTTATATGCTCATTTTCTGCTTATAAAACTGCAAGAAATGGAGACAAGAAGAAACTTTTGCTAAAATGGTGTTAATTTCAAATTTTCCAGAAACTGCTCAAAATTATCTCACAAAAATAGGTGATTTTGCATGAATAAGTATGAGTGTTTATAATGCCTATATCTAGGCTGAGATGTTATCAATATAATCAACCTTCATAGATTAGATGCCTTTTATCTCATTCCTGTAGCAGCAACCTACATTTGGTCAGATTAATCACTCCGTTGACCATGTTAACCAGATTTCCCCCAACAGAGAGTCGGATAATTAGCTCAGATGTAGACACCAGCATGATTACAGTTTGCAAAATGGATACTTATTTTTTTATTTTCAAGCTTGAACTGCCAAGGATTTTTTTACTTCTTAGGTTTCTTCCTACAGTAACATTGCTCCATTCAAGAGGACTAGCTAAAACATGCTCTCGCTATTGCATTCCTAGTTCAGCATTACACTTATCTGCCCATTCAAAAGAGTGAACGGGAAAGATTGCACAGGAGCTCAGTAACTTACTCCTAATGTCAAGGTCAAATATCCCTTCAATCCAAAAGAATCTTCTATTATTGCTTTGGGAAAGACCATAAAGAGAACATGAAATGCAAAATATACAATTCAAAGAGAGCAGAATTCTGTTCCATTACAAATTATGCTTATCTTTGGATTTCTTTTGTCCTGCAAAACAGACTACTTCTTACAATCCATCTGGAATGCCTATCTTCACTTAATGAAACAAAAATCTACATTCATGCCCAGCAAAACAGTCAAGGAGATGCTCCTACAATCTAAAGACATAAATTCAATAATGACATAAGAGAGAATGGGAAAGAAACAAATTTGTGCAAATAAGTAGGATTACTGTAACAGCAGATAGCTAGAAAATTAAGATCCAGAAGTTTGATCAGTTGATCTTACTAAATACTTTAAGGGTGTCACAGTTTTTAATCACTTATTATGAAATCTTCATCAGTCTTACAGTCTCACTTTGGAGCGGGGGGAATAATTTACAAACTATTTGTGGAGTATCTAGCACCTGGGAGCAATTAACATGAGGCATTTAACTTTTGGTCCTACTGCAATGTAAACATTAAATAATGATAGCTCAAAACATGAAATTCTGCATCCCTATTTTGATACAGCTCATGGGAGAACTCCAGGATACAGGAATGGCCCATGCACACGGCTCATCCCTCCCGCTCACTGCTTTGGTTCTTCGGGTGAGTCTATTAAACAACATGTGATGGACCATTAAGTGAGTTCTCAGCAGTTTAATAGCTCAGCTCAGCAAGGTTCCTTACAGAGCCTGATTCACTTCATACATTTTAAAGACAGATTAAGTGTTTTCTTTTAATTTTTGCTGGGAGACTTGATCAAACCACAGGGTTCCCCTTTCACTTTAAAATTTTGTTCTTGCTTTGCTTTAAATGCTCCTCTGCAGTGCTGCCCCAGAGTATTCCAGCCACTCCCATATCCTGGGAGAAGCAATTCTCGCTGATATTTTACTTTCCTGAGTTAGTTTCACTGGCTGGATCATTTGTTTCTCTTAAAGGATTCTTATACAGTTTGACAGATGCAAGATCAAGAAATACACAAGATAAATGGAATTCGGCCCATCAGAAACTGAGCCCTTTGATCCACTAGACAAATGGTTAAATTTAAATCAAAAGAAATGGATCTGGGATAATTTCATACACACTTGAAAGCTGTTCAGACTAATTGCAGGCAGAGAGGGTTAGATGAAAACAAAATTGCTTGGACTGAAATTTAGCTTTCAGAATTTGGCTGAACAAAAAAACGGATTTTTTTATTCATGGTAGAGTTAGAATTTACACAAATGTTTTTCTTTTTGATTTACACTGTCTAAAACTGAATGGCTGTACATTATAAAAATAATCTGGGGAAATAGCTTTACAACTTCCAAACGTTGCCCGTGTCATAAACAGTGACATTTGTAAGCTGCTGAAGAAAAACCTCAAGAACAGAAAGCTCTGAATTTCTCAGAGTAGTCTTATTCACACAGAGCTGAAGCCAGAGCCAAATTTGGAATTATACCCTCAGTAAATTCAGGCCACTGTTTCTCAATAGCTACTGTCTACCTAATTAGGATTCTTTCAGATGAGAATGAAGCCAGAAATAAGTCTCCACTAAATGGCTCAGACTAGTAATGTGTTTAAAGTTAAGAGCATGCGGTGTATATCTGCTTTATCCTTATTACCAGTAGCTTGAAAATAAGCCAATTATCATTTTAAATAACTTACAGCCTTATCCACCTCTTGTCAGATTCTAAGATGTTAAGAGAGAGGGAGAGAAGGAGGGGGTTGGGATAGAGAGCAATAGAGCGACTGTTGCCTTTGATTCAGGAAAAAAAAGCTGTAAGAGGTATCTTTCATCTAAGAGATGAAGCAGGATGAACTTTCACCTTGGCAGAGCCAAAGGGTTGGTGAGGGTTTTCCCATCTACTGCTGACAGAAAAAGCCACAGGAGGAGTAACTTCTCTTGAAATTGAAAAAGGAACATACAGGAGGAAAAAAAATGCACTGTATCTGTACACACATATGCATAAACCCTTTCCATTTTATGCCCAAGTGTGGCTTCTCTCCAGAGTTGCCTTTAATCACTGCTTTAGAGAAACTGCACCCACCCCCACAAAGCTACGTGCATTCTGACCACGTCCACTGAATAACTAATAGCTGCTCCACACCGTATTACAGTGAACATTCCTTTAAAAACAAGATGATGATCAATCTTCTCTCCTTGTCAGCTTTGCTTCCTCTCGCCCTCCCTGTAGGTACACTTTTGAACACCACATCTTATGCAGCTGATGGTTGGTCTCACTTCTGCAAACACAAAGTCTGTCTGGAACACTCTGTTGGTAGTCCTCCTGCTTCAAAAGCACCACCACTAATGACCTGGACATGAGAAAACAAAGCACTGTTTTATCTGTTTCTCTGCATGTCCTGCATCTACCCAGAGCTTCCACCTGGTAGTAGGGGAGAGCAAGAGAGGAAAGAAATGCCAAAGTGCGGGTTAGGCTACAAAACACATGTGGCAGCACTGCTGTCACACACACTTCATGTACTGAGAGGAACTGGGTTTGTTTAGGGAAGAAAACTTTAGGAGAAGGCAAACCACTGTATATGTACCAACCTATAAATCTAGGCAAAGAAGTTTTCACAGTTCCAGGAACACATGTCAATAAATGCAGCTGTACAGTAAAACCATATCCACACCAGAAGGGAAAACATTTAGCCACACACGGGAAAACCAAAATATGTAACTCCATCTTTACAGTATAGTACTTGCTTTATACCAAGACTTCAGCAGAAATTTCGTTCTTGTACTCACCAAGGGACTGCAGTAGCTTTGCTTCTGGGAAAAGGAGGGGCAATTGCTGCTTTTGTTTCACCTACATTCTGATTGTTCTGTGTATGAATTTTTACATCATATTAGTGATGTTCATTTCCCACCTCCCACTGCTGCCCAGCTCCTTTCTGTCTACAGAGCTTGGGAGAGCATCCTAAAATAACCATCCTAAATGAAACTTCCAGGCCTCTGTGTATGCTCTAAAATTCCATCTTTCAAAACAAGGGGGAAAAAATAAAAATTAAAAAAAAAAAGAAGAAAAAAAAAAGAAGGGAAATAAAATGCAAAACTTCCATGTAACACTGTTGCTTTCTATCTTGGAAATAAATCTGATTCCTTAAGCTCCCTGACTGCACCAAGAGAGACCACTGCATCTGTTAAACTCATTGACTGTGACTACCACCTTTATACAAAGCAAAATTTCAGCTTTATGAGCTTTAGCTTATGTGAAATCCAGCAATAACATCATCAGAACCCTGTGGGCATGGCAGTGATGCCTAGGGAGGACTGACAAGGACAACATGCCATAGAGTTCGTGGGACCAGATTCAACAGGGCTATGCGCTTCAGCTGAAATATTGCTGAACCTCGGCGTGATCCAAAATACCATTCCTGTTACAACATTTTGAGCTGCCAACCACTGGTAGATTTATTGACTGGCTAAAAAAATACCGAGAAGTCAGCCATTTATTTTATTATACTTTCATATGTCTATTACAAAGGCAAAATATAGTAGGAGAAAAAAACACCTTTCCTCTTCTCTTGAGAGATATTTCCAGATTACTGGAATGGCTTGACTGCTCTTATTTGGATAATTTTCATAGTGTACATGGAGCCATATAGTATGTCATATATGCAAACACAGCATGGATTTATGGATTTTTGAATAGGAGGTCTGCTGCAAAAAATTTCCTTGGCCTTCACACAAAAATACAGGGAGAATACATAAATTCTGCTCTGCTTTTACTGCCCTGAGCACAAGAGATAACCAGTTAATGCATAATTACAGAACCCTACCAAGAAAAGCGATCATCCTCTGGGAGTCCAATTTTAATTATTCTCCAGCCAATGACTGTTTTCAGCACTGACCTCAAGTGGAGAAGGCACATGACTTGCAGACTGCATTACCCATACAGATTTAGGGACCAAGATGGGACCTGGAGTGTAGTTAAAGTTCTACCCTTTATTATTCCAATTAATTCACGGTTGTGAACACTAACCTGAGGGGACATTAGATAGGTTCTTTCTAAACGGCATTTGTTTTTTTCACTATTTCCAAGAATGAAATTCCTGCAATAAAGTGATTATCACCTTAACATTTTTGTGGTGAGAATGCACTGCTTGGCACATCAAATTGTAAAATCTCTAATTATATGTCACAATAAGCATCCAAATGCTGCTGAAGCAACACACCACCAAACACAGCCTCCTTTTAGAAAGGTGTAAATATAAACAACAGACTTCTGCCACAGCTGTACATGCTGATGGTAAGTAACCAATGCTTTTTTCTTTTCTCTAAATCTGTTCACTCAGAGGGCCCAATTATCCAGTGATTGACACCACTACAATTTAACTGACTTCAATAGTTCAGGTCCCCTTATCCACAAATAAGAGCAGAACCCACTCACAGAAGGGGGAAGGGGTTTCCACACAGAAGAACATATCGCTCCCTCAGCATACAGGGAGATGGTTCGGCAGATTTCTTTCCACCACACTTCAAATAAGCTTGATCTGCTTCCGGTGTACTTTTTCAGCTTGATCAGGAAGCTGTCCAGTTTACCAAGGTCAATAAGGTTAATGAAAGCCATTGCCTTTTTCTGTGCTGGAAGCAGAAAATCAGAACCTTGAGCTTTAAAAAACACATATACAGGGAAGAATACATTTCATAGATGAGCAAATTCACACTTCTCTTTTCACTGTTTTTAGATGAGGCAAACCTGAGGCACTTTTTAGGCTCACAGAACTGTTATTTCCCAAAATAACCTCACTTAAAAATTCCAAGGAGTCTTTTATGTTCAGGAAAATAATAGAAAACACCTTGTATCTTGGGATCACCCAAAAAAATTATCTACAAGGCTACTTTCTTTCAGGCTTATGCTACATGAAGCCAAATTTTCTCAAGATTTTTCTTTCCTTTTTGGCATCATAAGAACTGAATTTTCAAAATAATTTACCAAACCATGTGTCATCCCTCTGATTGCTCAGCTTTCCAGACACAGCATTTAAAAATGCCCTTCAGAATTTCACGTGTAGCCCTGGGCCTTTTACCTATGTTTTCTTGCTTTTGCTTTTCCTCTCCTTGTTCAGTGTCCCATGGAGTTTTGCATTTGTGACATCTGGACTTCTCTGAGGAGCCTCATAATCATAAGAAGTTACCTGAGAGAAAAACAGTGCATTGGTTTTGCATGGCCAGGTTTTGGTGGGGGAGGCGCTACAGGGGTGGCTTCTGTGAGGAGCTGCCAGAAACTTCCTCCATGTCCTGCAGAGCCAATGCCAGAAACTCCAGGAGAGACCCACTGCTGGCCAAGGCCAAGTCAATCACACAGGGCAGTAACGCCTCTGAGATAACATAGTTTAGAAGGACAGAAAAGTTATTGTGCAGACTTAACTGCACTCATAGAAGAGCAGAGAGATAATGTGTGAACAATCCTGCAGACACCAAGGTCCTCTGGACCTGTGGAGAGATGAGCCCACTATGAAGGAGGCTTGTGACCCTGTCGGGAACCCATGCTAGAGCAGCTTGTGCCTGAAGGACTGCACCCTGTGGGAAGGGATCCATGCTGGAGCAGTTCATGAAAAACTGCAGCCCATGGGAAGGACTCATGCTGGAGAAGTTCATGGAGAACTGTTTCCCGTGGGAGGGACTCCTCTCCCTGGGCAGTGGCAGACACAACCTGTGCTGAAGCAACAATAATCCCCATTCCCTTCTCCCTGTGCCACTGAGGGGGAGGAGGTGGAGCCTGGGAAGGAGGGAGGGGTGTGGGGAAAGGTGTTTTTTTTTCATTTCTCATTATTCTACTCTGATTTTGATTGGTAATAAATTCAATTAATATCCCCAAGTCAAGTCTGTTTTGCCCCTGACAGTAACTGCTGAGTGATCTCTCCCTGTCCTTAGCTCAATTCATGAACCTTTGTTATACTTTCTCCCCCCTGTCCTCTTGTGGAGGGGAATGGTAGAGTGGCTTTGGTGGGCACCTAGCATCTAGCCAGGGTCAACCCATGACAGACAGGAATATCTGTACAAATCCTGCAAGTGATTCACAGAATCAGGATGAAAATTTGGCCTCACAATTCTGTTGACTGTGCTCACAGTTGCAGTCTCCTGGAACTGAAAATCAAATAGCAAAAGAGTGCTGACAGGACTGGTGATCCCTTTCCTGCAGTATGACATTGGCCAATACATGGTTCTCAGACTCAAATACTACCTATATATCTTATTGATTAATATTTTACAATATTTTACAATTATTAATTTTACAATATTTTACAATTATTAATTACTACTAAATACTGACTGTTGAATTTTAAGATATTTAGACATTTTTCAAGCTTGTGGTTAGGAGAGGTTTTACTCTGTTTTGATGTGAAAAACTAGAACTACATCAACAGTGAAATCTCTGTAAAATGCACATTTGTCTGTTTGCCTTTATAACAGTTACATTCTCTATTCTTAATTGTAAAATTCAAAGCAATGGAAATATATTACTTAAGCAGACAAATGCATGCATTCTTAGCTCTCATCCTTCAGACACACAGCTCTTGACATGGGCTGTACAGACATAAAGAAATAGTGTGCCTAGAAACTATATTTATCTCTTCCCTTCTTTCAGTGAATGTTCTAATATGTTTTTCAGGCAAGCTTCTGCATTTTGTATCTGTTATTATGCTACTAGATTTGGTACATTTCCAGCAGGATCACTTAGGATCACTGCAAGTTTTGCCAGTAGTTAAGGTAATGCTGCAGTTGCAGAGTCCATGAAAGGAATGATAAGAAGTAATAGTGGAACATGGATTTCTTGACCTGTCACAAAGGAAGACAGGAAGAAACAGCACTAGGGGTTGTGCCTCAGAACATGATCTGAAACATTCATCTTTGAGAACAAAAATGTGATTTGCTTGGTTTCCATACTCATCTGTTTTGGGTCATTTAGGGATATCTTCTGAAGTTGTTCCTCAGAAGTCTTTATTAATTGCCAAGAAATTACAAGAGAGAGAATAAATGCTCTGAAATGTGTTGTTTTAATATACACAAGTGAAACTGGCTCCAAAGTCTAGAAGACTAAGGACTCTGCTAACTCATTTCTTGTGTAACAACTGGTATGTCCTATACATTGATTGAAAAAATGGAACTGACAAGGGAAGTCTCAAAACTTAACCAAGACCTGTACAAAGAAGCATGCTGCTGCAGAAGGAAAAATCAGCAATTTCTAAACTTGGCATAACTCAATTCATTAGTCTTATTTTCCCCTCATACTTTCTCATTCCCACTCACTGCAGGGAACTCAAGCATTTCTCTTGTCAGAAGAAAGAAATAATACTACATGCATTTCAAAGTTTTTAGAAGATATGCTAGAGTAAAGCATCTATTAGAAAGTTTGGAGGAAAAGCCCATCTCTCTTGAGCAAGGAAGGTATGGAAATTAACTCAGTTACCATAAACTGAGGTTGTCAAACAGTCTGTAAGGCCATTTAGATACCAGATTCTCTGCAATTACTGTGGTAAAGGATGAAAGTTAAATAGTTTAGAAAAAGTTCAATATCCTATTATCAAACCCCTCAGACAGCCAACACCCTATGACATGGGATTATCCTAAACTCACAAGCAAAGAAATTGCTGCCTTTTGTCTGAAAATACTAAAAAGCAAGGAACACAACAGATCACTTATATTTAGAACAGCAAAATCAGCTGATAAATCTGAAATATGACTGACTCAGTAGCATTTTGTTAAGGACCTGAAAATCTTGTGTTCCCTTTTAAAGCAAAACCCATTTAAATACACATAGCAGTTAAACTGCCTAACAAGATTTATGATCAAAGCAAATGTGAAGTAATTGCTAGTGGTTTGTGCAGCAAAGTGCCTCATACAAATAAAGGCAACAATATCAATAGAAACTAATTTGGTTCAAAGTGTAAGGAAACAGACCTCACAGGGGGGAAATAAAAAATGTATACATTCTTGTTATCAGTTCATAGTTATTTTTAAACTTCCACTGTGAAGTGACAGCACCAGCAGAAATGAGTTTTCCTGAAAAGTATGCTGTTCATAAATGTGATCTGAGTAATAAAGATTTCAGATTCTCTTGGACATTTCCATAGTCCTATAGAGGAGTGCTTAGTAAAGACTTCCTGAGGAGGGGTGGGCTTGGGGGCCAAACAATAACCAAAAACAAAATCGGGAAGTTCAACTCTGGAAGTTAACATCTAAATTAAAATAAATAATTCACCTTGACTTAAGTGGCATCATCATTTCTACAAATGGCTGCTATCATGATAACAATGTCTATCTGCTCAAGAAGAAGGCATGGCAGGAATTGAATCCCCTTATAATCATGGCCCTTCCATGTCTAGAATAATAGGTTCAACATGAATGCCATATTGGCTTTTTGCAATGCTCTAAACAATACAAATAATTTCACAATAATGAGAGCAACATTAGTTTTCAAAAGGTTCATGGTATTTCACTGATCACTGAACACTCGCAGCTTGGCTAATAAAAAGATGATTACTGAGCATGTACTTTTTTGGTTCTCTGAAACTCTGTGCAGGACGAAGGATGACCACTGAAATGCTGACAGTATTTGAAACACTCGACACGGACTAAAACAAGCACAACAGATTTTTAAACCTCTGTTTCATACCCAAAGAGAACAGTCATGTTAACTTTGCTGCACTGAAAATTTTACACTTGCTAACAAATGACAGCCGTTCTATATATATATTCTATATACATCCACTGAAATTTACAGTATTACTAAATTTCACAGCATTAATTCACCATAAGAACGTCAAACTCTAAGATTTAACTCAATCTATGCAGTTTCTAACCTGTGAAAGACAGCTTGGAATAACTCCAAACCACAAACTTTAATCCTTGAGAAACCACTTCTGGACATCAACTCTCTCCCCTCCAACCTGCCCTACCATTCCTGACTAAACTTCTAGCATAACTAAACAAAGGCCAAATACAACTTCATCTAACTGGTGCTCATAAGCTAAACTTGGAACAGTCTGAAATCATGCCAGAACACAGAATGGAGCCTTTTTAGCAGCACAGATGATCCTCTATCTGCAGAGGGAACACAGAAGATGGTTTCTCATCTGGGGCGTATCTGCAGCATTTGACTGTGAGTTACATGGTCTTATGGAGATTATGAGACATTTGCTAAAAGAGATGACAGGAGCAAAAGGTAATTTACTAAAATGTTTTGAGTCTTTCTGGAACATATCCACCAAAACCTGATGGGAAAACCTCACTTTCATCTGGTATCTATTACTTTGGTGTACCATATGACGGGTTTTCTTTACTACCTATTATATGGACTATTTAAATGATAATAATGCAAATGCCCATAATCTATAATGACACTGAGAAAAATCTTTCACACATACCGTCATGCCCTTTTGTACAGAGTAGGGCAAAGTGCTTCAAGGGCAAAGCCTATAGTTGAAGATGAGCCCAGCACAGAAGAAAGTGGTAGTGAACAAAAATAAAAGAACATTCTGAAGATATTTTGGGTCTTCATTAGACAGTCAGTGAACACATATAAATGGGATTCATCTGCCCCAATGCAGGCACAGGAATGACAGATGTTTAAGGATGAGAGGGTCACTAAATTTCCTTTCTGTAATCAATAGTGAGAGGTTGTCACCTACTGAAAGCAATTAATTTCATCTAGAGGTCAGATAAATCACTGTGTGGAAGTGTGTATCTTTCTTCATAGTTTACATATGAAGAACCTAACTTATTAGCTCTGTCTAGAACTTATAACATTTAGACATCTGTAATTCAGCAATTTGGGATTTCTCACTAATACTGAAGCATGTAGTAATACCATGCTCAAACAAGACTGTTATATCAAGTTGGCAAGAAAATTCTAGATCTTTCTGGTGAATAAGACAATTGCAGTAACTCACTAATACACAACGTATCCCAGCACAAAACACCAGTGCCTATGGAAATCTATCCAAAATAAAGTACTGGAACATCTTCAACCCCTTATGTCACTGTAAAATTTAGCTCCTCTGTCTATTTTAGCTTCCCAGAATATTTGGAATCACAGCTATCTTTATAATTGTTATTTTAAGGATTCTCCAAGTTGCAGACAACCAGAAAAAAAAGCCACCTAAAGTTTCAGGATAATTATTTAATATTTGCTTCTTTGCCATAGAAGAATTATCTGTAGCAGAGGCAGACAACTCCAGATCTGCACTGCTGATTGAGTTTTCAGCAGATTTGGCAGCTCCATGTTCCTGTGGCAGAGACTGTATTTCTCACCATTCTCCTGGTCACTGGCAAGAACTAATCCCTTGCTTCCAGAGAAAAGTGCTGCCCTGTAAAGGTGGAAGCAATCCTCTAGTTTCTGCACTGTTGCTCTCATGAAAATTACTAAGCAGACCTCTATAAAGCCAGTGAACCTCAGAAAGCAACCAATTATTTGCAAAAATCAATTTAGTAGCTGTGCTCTATAAGGAGGGCAAAGACCATTTCAGGAGCTGATCTACAGTTGTGGATTTCTAAGAAATTATGAACATTCACAACCCCCAGTGCCTCATGAACACAAGGCACATTTCTTTGACCTTGCCTTCACTAACAGTAATGTATAACATATGTGTTAAAAAAACACCAGAAATGTTACCACAAGTGCTTCTCTGCCACACCCAAGGAGCAAATGAGTGTGTGACAGGTGTTAGTCATGTTCTTAAAATGCTACTGGGAAGTACTTACATACTATAGTAATGAGGCAGGGGGAAGCCTTCTACTTCTTATTTCTCATGCCTTGATGGAGGATAATAGTTAAGAAAGGTTCTCAAAATATTGTTGAGTATGGGGAGCAAGAGGTGAAGTAGAAGCAGTAAGGTTCTTAAAGAAAGGCCAAGACCTGCATCATCCCTTAAGGCTTCCTCTTAAGATACATGAATCACAAAGGTAAATAAATTATTCATGGTGTTGCAAGGAGCCACAGATCAGTGGCTACTCCCCAGATGTCACAGAATCTGCCAAATTGGAAAGGAGGACCCACAAGGATCATCAAGTCCAACTCCTGGCCCTGCACAGGACTATCCCTAAGAGTCACACTGTGTGCCTGAGAGTATCATCCAAACCTTTCTTGAACTCTGACAGGCTTGGTGCTGTGACCATTGCCCTGGGGAGCCTGTTCCAGTGCCCAACCTCTCTCTGGATGGGCACTCTCTGAACCTTTTTCTAATATCCAACCTAAACCTCCCCTGACACAACTTCAGGCCATTCCCCCAGGTTCTGTCACTGGTCATCACAGAGAAGAGATCAGTGCTTGCTCTGGTTCTTCCCCTCACAAGGAAGCTATCACTGCAATGAGGTCGCCCCTCAGTCTCCTCTTCTCCAGGCTGAACATACCAAGTGCCCTCAGCCGCTCCTCACACGGCTTCCCCTCAAGGCCCTTCACCATCTTTGTTGCCCTCCTCTGGATACTCTCTAACAGCTTAACATCTTTCTTATATTGTGGCACCCAAAACTGTACACCATATTCCATGTGAGGCTGCCCCAGTGCAGAGCAGATGGGACAATCCCTTCCCTCGACTGGCTGGCAATGCTTTCCCTGATGCCCCCCAGGACAGGGTTGGCCCTCCTGGCTGCCAGGGCACTGCTGACTCATATTCAATTTGCCATTGACCAGGATCCCCAGGTCACTTTCCATGGCACTGCTTTCCAGCATCTCATTCCCCAGTCTGTACAAACATCTGGGGTTGCCCCACTTCAGATGCAGAATCTGACACTTCGCATTTTGAACTTCATATAGTTGGTGATTTCACAGTTCTCTCATTTGTCCAGGTCTCTCTGCAGGGCGTCCCTGACTTCAAGGGAGTCAACAGCTCCTTCCAGTTTTGTGTCATCTGCAAACGTGCTGAAGTATCCCTTCCAGTCCTGTGCCCAAGTTGTTCATGAAGATGTTTTTCTCCACAAGAAAAGAACCAGTTTCAGATGAATGTGTACAACAAGAAAAGAAAACTACTAGGTTTTTCATATCTTTCAGTCCACACAAAGGGGTGCAGGTTTAGAGAGCAGAAAAAAAATAAATATAAGACTAAAGTGAGGAACAGCACATAGAAACATGGAGAGAGACTATTTACTAGGATATGTAGTGACAGGAGAAGGGGAACAGCTTAAAGCTGAAAAAGAGTAGGTTTAGATATTAGGAATAATTTCTTTAATGCGCGGGTGGTGAGGCACTGGGACAGGCTGCCCAGAGAAGCTGTGGATGCTGCATCATTGGAAGTGTTCAAGGCCAGGTGGGATGGAGCTCTGAGTAACCTGGTCTAGTGAAAGATAATCCTGCTCACAGCACAGGGGTTGGAGCTTGATAATCTTTAAAGTCCCTTCCAACTCAAACCATTCGATGATTCTATGTTGAAACTATGCCATTTAAAGTACTATATGCTGGGGGGAAAAAAGTAACTGAAATACAGTTTTAAGGCTGATAGGAATGAATTGAGAAAAGTAACACTGGACTCTCCAGTTATGGAAGGAAGAAGACAATATCGACAGTGCTCTGAAGAAGGAGTGGTACCAGATAATCTCCTGAGGTTGCTTCCAAGCTGAATGATTCCATGATTCTACAGGAAAAACTACAAGACAGTCCTAACTAAAGTGAAGGTTATGTTCTTGGTGACAAAGGACTACTGGAAACTCACAGATAAACGTGTAACTTCATTTTTGTCATGATACATTTTTATTTTTTTTAATGAGAATGTACATTTCCCCTAATTTATAATAGTCTGGACATTTATTTGAGTTGTCAGGTAACTGTACACCTCTGTACAGTGTGCATGCGTGTTTTGTGTTAACATTATGACACTCTTTTTTAATCCTTGAACTCTGTGTATTTAAATGTCCAGATTTTCACAATGACCAAAACACAGCATATTATAACATAATGTAACATAAGATCTTGTTTTCTTTACGTCATGGTAGACCCTCCACATACCAGTGCTAAAGAACACAAAGGGAGAGAGACAGTCTTTCCATCAAAGCCAACCTATCCTGAAAAGCAGGGCACCTGTTGGTTAAAAGCTTTATTAAACTGACCCGATGCACTATCATGTGTTATAGATTTGATGGCACTTATGTGTAATTTTTAGAAGCATCTCCTGATTTTAGGGTTTTGTGGTTTTCCTCTCCACTCAATAGTAGTGCAAAAATGTGCTAGCAAAGTGTTGCTTTTTACATTGCCATAATGGAACTTCTTTTTTTTCTTTTATCACTAAGCTACTATGTTGAGGAAAGGTGCTAAAGTCCTGTGAAAAATGGACGCAACAGCTTAAAAAAAATCTGACACCCAAACTTGTAGTGGCAGCTTCTAGTGAACAGATAAGATTTCTCTTCATCTTTGACTCCAACGCTCAGAAATATTTATCTTTGGGCCTGCTAGCCTTAATGTTAAAATCTCAACAACGGGACTAGAATTGTCTATAATTGCTGTGACTTAGATCATTGCATTTTCTCAGCTTTCTGCTCCAAACAACATTCTGTGCCCTTCTTGAAAGGGCTTCAGCATAGCTGTGCTATATGCACATACATTTCCCCTGGCTGGATCTCTGTAAGAGCATTATGAGTAATAATGGACTCTTCCCTAGTCAGAAGACTGATTTAAGGCACAGTTAATTTCAGATTTCTGCCTTGTCTTCCTTGTCTGCCTCTAGTAATAGTTTTCAAACAAAGCAGGCTGCAGACTCAAAGACATTAGTAAAAAAAGTAGTTATCTGTGTTTTATAAGACTTAATGTGAGCAAACTCAAATTCCATATGGTGATTATTTTTCAGACCCAGAGGTTATTGATCCACAGCAACCCAAGCCTCAGGAACAGTGTGTGCTCATGGCTGCACTGCAGAATGACAAACCAGTCATCTTCAGTTTAGGTTTCTATGTCTTGAATCCTAAGCAGCCCCAAATCTGTGAGTTTTTTATGTAACTGGTATTTGCCACAGACTCAAAAATCAGCTGTATAACAGCACCTCTCCTGTCATGCAGAATTTTTATGCTGGTGTGTCTGAGCAGCTCACAGACCTGTTAGTGAATCCAGCAATAAATAAACATGGTAATAAGCCAAGATCTCTGTAAATGTTTCTAAACCAGCACAGTGAGAGCTGTCTCTGTGAAGTCTGTCATCTTATACACATCACTCCAGACTGATCAAAGAAAAACATTTTGGCCTGTAGATTTTAAAGTACTGCAAAATGTTTAAAACTGAGATAATGTTTAGCACTTTGCAAAGAGTGTTACACAAAATTGTAATGCTTTGAGTCCTTTCACATTGCAATTTGCAGAACTTTTCAGAAACTGGAATTTGACACCAGCCATACTTTAGGTGTTTCCTTCTATTTCATACAACCAGCGGAGTGGTTATGTATCTGGAAGAGGGTTGGTTTGAAAAGCTTCCATTTGTTTGCAAAGATGTTTTTTTCACTCACATCCCTCTGACATGAAGCCTCTGGTTATTTGGCTCTGTGTGATTTCAGGAAAGCACATTCACTGTTATGTTTTCCCCTTTCTTTGACACAGACTTTACATTTACTCGGCTTTTAGTTTCTTTTGAAGCGGACCGGTGGAAGGTTTTATGCCCTAATACGAGAGGGTGCTTGGGTGTTGCCCAGGTATTTCCAGATTTGCTTTAGGCAACTGTGTTATGGAATACATCGCTTTTTATCTGGAAACAAACACAATTATTTGTTCAGACAGCAATTTTATCTTTTTTGATCCTAGAAGTAAAAACTTATCCTTTTTTCCTACTGTGTAGGTAGAGGTCTCCATAATTGTGCCAGCCTGGAGAATTTCAGAGGACCTAACACAGCAGAAGGAGAAGCTTGTAAACAGCACTGAGATGCCATGCTGTGAGACACACACACAGTCTCACTGTTTCACCACCAAACCTGTACCTGGGCATTTATATATGAACACATATATACATATATGTGGGCACATGTATGTATGTGTGTGTATATGCATATTAGGATGTAGTCTGCTTAAATATTCTGGGGACAATTTTAGTGCAGGCAGATCCAATTGTGAGGTATGAATCTTCCAGCACATTGGCTACACAAGTACATGTTTTAGCTGAAGATGTGGTCATCTGCAGTGAAACTTCTGGCATTTAGCTGTCTCTCTCCCAAGCCACTGAGGAATAGAAATGCTGTGACAATTTTTTGATCCGAAGAACAGAGACAGCCTTCATGTCACCCATCCCCAGTGACATCTGCTGATCACTCAGAAGCACAATAACAGAAGGGAGACATGCAACTAAACATTCTGTGCAATTGCCATCCTCATCCACATCATTGCAAGCAAATCTGTGCTTTCGTCTCTATTTAATTCCTCTTTGCTCTCATGTAAATTTATTCCAGAAGCAGCTTCAATGTATTTTCCACCAAATGACACTGTAAGACTGCCAGATTTCTTCCTGCTGTCATAGTGCCTAATATAGATCTCTAGCCCTCCCATTAATGCCTTGGAGAGCTCTAGAGAAAGAGGTCAGCACTGTAAAGAGCCATTTGTTTATGATTACAATTATGGCTTTAGCAGGATTTCCTAAAAACCTCTGTTTTGGGGGTGGACAACTCAATAGGAAATTGAAACAAGTGTATGAGCTGGTTTTAGACAGTTTTCTGAGCTGAAATTGCATATTTTTTACCAAATCTTTCACCATGGCTAAGGAGTATCTAATGTAACTCAGGAAAGAGATGTGCCAAATTTTACACAGTTGGATTCTGCATAAAAAAATGTTGGACCACACTTCCTTGCACAAACAGCATGGGGGAGGAGCAGTTGGAGGTAATAGGATGTGCCATGGCTGGCTGCTTTGTGCTGGCCATTTGATGCAGAGTCATTTGCCCTGCAGCATAGGATTGGACTCTGTTATTATGAATGGTTTTGAAATGCTTATATGTCCCAGGAGACCCAAATGGAGTGTTTTAGTCAATAAAGGCATGCCTCAGTCCTGTCTGCACTTGGAAACAGCCCCAGTTCAGCAACTGACTTAGCTGAACTGAAAGAAGGAAGGCATAAGAGATTGCATTATACAAATGTATAAAAGCAGAGCAGGTATATTTATATACATATGTGTAACTGTTGTTCTATATATATCACTTTGCTCTGTACTTTTCATTGAAACTGTGCAAGGTGGGTTTTTTGCCCACATCTCTGAAGCCAAGCCTGTACTATCGTTTGTATTGCCACTGACTAGGTCTTTTCTGCCATTATAAAGCACATTGAACCCTTGTCAGCCATTTACTTAATTAGGGGCAATATTGTTATGGGTAATAGGGGTTAACTCTGGTAGGAAATTCCAGGCCGCTGTAATTTTATCAGCATTTAAATATGAACTATTGTCAGCACCAGCCTGAACATTTAACCACAATGGCTAGCATGATAGGACTTTTATCTCTAAATCAGGTCTTTGCAAAGGCCATTTGAAAACAAATGAAAAAGTTTGAACTTCTCCTCAAGTAGGTACACAACTCGAATAAAATTTTGAAAAAGAATTGCTTATTTTGTCTTCATTTGCATTTTCATCCCATCACATTTTCACCATACATGCGTTAAGGCAAGAGCTGTCAGTTACAATTTCCCAAAAAGGACTAATTATTTCCCAAAATGCGTTTAATTATTTAAACACACAGTAGTTCTTTCTACTGAATTCATCCACTGCCTCACAGAAATTTAGGAGCACAAATTCTGCCAATTAGTTGCCATCAATGCCTGTCCCATTTTTCCATGCACACTGTTGATGGATGAACTCCAGTATTGATGACTCAACTCTGCTGCATCAGCAGTTCCTGCCGAGGGCGTGAAGGTATCACAGAAAATGACCTTGTCCTTTTTTTTCTATTGCATACATGGTTCATACTGTTACTTTCCATCACATCACAGCAAACCAACATGCCATCATTTAAACATTTACTTATCAGACAGCATGTCAACAGTTTAAAGGAAACATTTCTCTGAGCTTGCCAATCCACTGAACCAAATTGTGGTAGGCTAGTGGTGGATCATGCATATCTACAGACACAAGTAATTGAAATGATCCAGGGGTCAATACCCAGGCATCTGTAATTTGAAATTGCAGTGGCTTGTGCTGCACATGTTTTATAGATCAGCCTATTTTTTCCATCTTTGCATGATAAGATTATCATCGAGATGCAGCAGCAGTGTTGACACAGTTAAGGATATCCCCAGAGCTTTTTATTTCAGATTGAAAGTAGCTTTTGAAGTATATTAATATCTCAAGTGGAAGATAGAAAGACCACATTTTGAAGATAACACAATGTTAGTGTTAATGTTAAGCCCCATTCTTGTCTAATGCTATACCAGTAAGGCAGACAGTCTGCAAAAGTCTGTGTGCAGGATGGTGTTAGGAGAAATGTGAGTGAATACTCTCTCATAAAACCATACAGAGTGAACAAGAAAGGGAGCTGCAAGTTTAGATGGGTGAATGCAACAGCTGAACTCCAGGCAAGATAACTCTCTCTTCCTAAATATAGAAATTCTTCTGCTTCTGCAGTTACGAGAAATAGTAAAAGAACCCTTTACCTCTATTCATTTTGTTTATAACTCCACTGGGGAGAAACAGCTCTGCAACTAATATCCATACACAAAAAAAACTACCTTTTTTTTTTCCCCCCTGACTACGTTGTCTCATTTAGGAGAAGGGAGCCAAGGGGGGTACAGTCATCTATGTCACACATATTTCCAAGTGTGTACATACATTTGATTTATACTTTCAGAGAATTCCAGGAAAGTGTAAATTTTGGCCATAAGCCTGCAAGCAAATCCTAGCATTTTCTCTGTCCAAACTGCTGTCACTGAAAGTCTTGCAGACATACTCTAATCTAATTTTAAATTGTCTTTTAGATTTCTTTAGTAAGACAGAGATGACTTTTTAGTTGCTCTACAATTCGCCCGGTTTCTCAGATAAATTTGTACCCCAAAATATATCCCATAGAATATTTAGCATTTGTCCAGCTTACTGAGAAAGGACCACTCCAGAAAGAAAATGATTAGGCAAGTATCCCAGGCATTAAGCTATAGTTCGATGCTCTGTCTGAGACTTGTAAGTTACATAAAGCCAACCAGGAAAATCCATCTTGTTTGCAATTCACATCCACCTACACACTTGCCCAGGCTGCCATTGGGAAACAAATGCCAAGCCCTTCCACAGCGTTCTATAGTTCTCCCCCATCATACTTTCACTTACGATCCTCCTGTACTCCCAAGGAAAAGAATAGCAAAGAAAAAGCTCAATTCACTGTTCTCATGACAACCACTCTGCTTTTCCTTCCCCTTTCCAGAGACCAGACATGAACCTGGAGGCATACACATTGGTCTGGCTATAAGGAGGTGAAGAAGCTGCTTGCAAAGCTGCCCACCATTTAACTGTGGGATGTGAAGGCAACAGCATGAAAGGATCCCTGTTTCTTCCAGTCACTAGGGTTAGCAAAGAGCACCTTGGCATTTGGAGACAGCTAGAAAGGATGTAATCATAATGTTTGCATGGAAAGGGTATTTCTACCCACAGGGAGCTACAGTCTCTGTAGACCTCTCCTGCTACACCTAGCACATCTCAATTTCTAAACTTTTCTACTCCATTTCTAAACTAATTCTATCTTCTTGCTTGCAGAAGCATGAGAACTTGTATGGCAAGAGCATTTCTCCACAGGATACTCACAGCCAGGTACAACCCATTTTGTACCAGCTAAACTCTTCTCCAGACTCTCTAAAGTACTCTGAATTTGTTGCAATGTGTTGTGATTTGGCTGTCATACCATCCACTACTCCCCGATGTGTATCTGTGATTTAATTTCATCCTCCTAAGTAGAGCATTGTACCACATTCCATTGCAATGATTTGAGCCATCTTTCCTCATTTTCAGACACGATTTGCAATCTGATCTTCCCTCTAAACTTATAAGTTAACCTAAGAAGTTCACACATTTTAAATATGTGATTTGCTTCATCATCCATGTTATTAATGAACTTCTTTTTAAAAGAACATAGTCCAGGGCAAACTCTGCCAAGACTTCGTTCCAAGCATCGATCTGTATTTGTGATGGAACTTTGAGAACCCTGCAGCAAGGCTTTTCCAGACCACGCTGTCTCTTCAAGACCAAATTTCAAGAAATCACTTACAGAAAATTTCAAGGTGAATGATATTGATAGTCTTTCTGAAGACATGTGCCACACAGACCCATCACAGAATAAAAACAGATTCAACAGACATGTTCAGAATAATATCCTGAACACATTAAAAATCAGATCTACATTATGACATTACATTGCCCTGACAAAATAGTAATCTTTACCTTTGCTTGGTTCCCTGTCTCATTCATAACACACTATCTAATACTTGCAATAAATGGGCACTGCCCCAACAGCCAAAATCGTCCTTCAGCTCCTCCCCACTCCTGTTCTGATCTCTTGGTCTCTTTTCCACTCCCTCACTGTTCCTCACACCTCTGCCTTCATTACAGACTACTTGGGTATCCTTACCTGATTTCAGTTCATAAATTGTCTAATAGCAATCAACAGGATGACACCAAAAGGCTTTGTCTTATCGGGGCTGAATGGAAGCACTTTTTTTTCTAATTCATTCAGTTTTAGTGTCTGCCAAAGTCTGGATCTTACACTGAATGGACCATTAACCCACCTAATGCTGCACGGGGGATCTGTTGTTTCCCAGCTGTCTTTAGATATGCCCATTTCTCCACTCTGTTCCTACGAATAAATGAACTGCACTGAGCAAGACAAGAACTGGTGCTGCAAGCCCTGTATCAACATATTGAGATGAGAACATACTAAAAAATGAAACAAAGTATGGACAAGTACAATGGAAATTGCTTATGCTAAACCCAAAAACGATATGAAACTTCGAGAGCATTGTGGGGGAAAAGAAATAACCTGGTTTGCCACAGGGCAACATGGAAATTACAGCACTGATTTCCATGAATCCCTAATTATAAATTATGTTTGCTTTGTAAGAATGACAAATACAGACCACCACATACAGGCACACAAACATATGCATATACAGGTCTCCTAATGCCATTCTGAAGGCTGAAAAATCAACAGCTGAAAAAAGAAGATAAACACATGGAAAGAAGTTAGCCCAAATATATACATCATGTATTTGCTATACTCTAAGGAAAAAAACCTTCCCAAATCAGTTTTGAAAGCCAAGTCTAAACAATATGAAAGCCTCCAGCAAAGGGGCATTCATCCAAAATCAATCTAATCAAAACACACTCAGTTTAAAAAAGTAAGTTAGATTTTGTCTATCCCAAGATTATCTTATTGTGTGGTTTCTTAAAGTAAATTCATGACTTAATCCATCAAAAGAACACTTAGGATTTCATTGTGTTTTCCTGTCTCCCCACACATTTCCTTGTTACAAGGTAAATTCCTTCTCAAAACAAAATCTCCAAGGTACAAAGCAACCTCACAACTCAATTTCCAGAGAACTCAGTTCAGACAGAAACAGTCTGAGTTAAAAACAAACAATCCAACACAGGGAAAAAAGGTGTTAGGACTTGAAACTCTCCTGCTGCTGAAAGAGATTATTCTTTTTCCAAAGCAATAAACAGCCTCAGCTCCAAGAAACCATTAATTCTTAGAGCAATTTAATGCTCTCCAGTGTCACAAGATTAATCAGTCTCTCTGCACACTTATTCTGAAGTCAGTTCTCCAAGTCTTCCAAATATCTTCCAAAACAGTTCTTTATGTGAGCTGTACTTGCAATAAACATTTCCCCTTCCACGGTACACTTCCAACAGATTACTAGGAAATAATCAGATGTCATTCCAGCAGTTTTGCCACACTGGAGGGAAAATGGGTCTCATACAAACTCATCAATTCACTAGTGAGAAGCCCTAGGTAAGTCAGAAGCATTGTAATGATCCCTGCACAGTGTGTGAGGTAAACTGCTGTAGCTCAAATTTCTGCACAATATAAGCCGCCAGGCCAGCAAAGCCTTTACCTACTTGGCAGGTAACAGCTGATCAGGGTGGTGGTGTCCAAGCAGATTAAAACCAGCTCATGATTTAGAAAATATGTCATGCCTCCTAAGACTTTTTAACTGTTCTCTGATCTAGGAGCTACCTCCATGTGAATGGATAAATGGCAAATATTTTAAGGCACCTTTCTTTTTGTTTCCTATTGGAAGCACTTTTATGTAGCAGCAGAATTCCACCTCAGCCACATTCTCACACATAAGAATTCTGCACATCTTGTAAAACTTAAAAAGCTAAAATTATTGTCTATTATAGTTAATATCAATATACCTTTTCTAATGTACATAACAGAGACACATCAAAAACTGGAGCTTCAACAGTTAAAGTCTAAGCAGCCTAGCTAGCCAGTTGGCAAATTGTTAATGATTCTGCCCATTTATAAACATCTTTATGCTTTGATAAGGTGAAGTGAAATGGTAGTCAGTATGTGTTTGTCAGAAGGAATCATATCAGATTAATTCATTTCCTTAGGACCAAAATTACCTTTTTTTCCCCTCTTCCTCTTCTCACAGTAATTCATTCCCACTCATTTAGGAGCGTGATGGAAATCAAATGAGCACTTAGGTGAAACTGCAGTGGAATCAGAAAGCAATGAGACTACTTTCTTCATGAAATCTACACACTAGCAGTCAGGCTTATGGAAGTGGATCTTTATGAAGGACTAAGACTGCATAATTTAATGGGTCAGAGTGCACAGACTCATCTTTGCTAACCACAAAGCACATTGTTATATGGTTGCACACAAAGGCTTTTCCTGTGACAGCGTGCACAGTGACCACAGCTCCGCTCAGCTGGGATAATCACAGGAAACTTACTGGCAAGTGTCAGCCCTTGTTTTCTGCATTGCACAGAATTATCCAGCTCTGCCACAGCACAGGAACATAGACTGCTTGGCTTAGGAGGAAGCTTTTTCAAACCAGATGATTCTCTGATTGTTTCTAAAAATAACCCAAGCAGTCATCAAAACATTTCAAGGAATTCCATCATGATATTTCATGTAATACTCCCTTTCCCTTGAGTAATTCTGACTTTTTCTATACCAAAAAAAAAATTCAGTGAACAATAATCCAGTGAGCAGATAATTAAAAATCTTGAACTCGAATACTCACAATAAATGTTTTGCCAAAAAAATAAATGTCATATTCCTTGTTAGGATATAAGTATCCTTCAGGAATGCTTCAATACTGTGAAGTTTTCAGTCTCAGGAAAATAAAAATAGGCCTATTTTCCAAAATTGTTTCCTATCAGTGCGTGTAGACTCATCATGGAATAAATCACCATAGGTCTAGATCTCGAAGTCCAGGTCCACGTCTTGATTCTAACCCTCTGTTATGAAAACCTAAATTTGGGTGATGTTTAAATAAAAGATAGGGTTCCCTTTCCTTCTCTATTGACAGAATTATTAAAATAAGAAAGAATGATGTATAAAACAGGATTTTTGTTGAGCTGTATTATAAGTAGTTCTAAAATATCCTGAATGCATATCTGGCTCATTTGTGTTGGTAGATCTATCTATTAATTGTTAGCAATCTCTGACATACTGCCCCTTCCTGAGGGCAAGTCCAATACTGCACAAATGGGAGTAAACAAGAAGAAACGTATTCTAAAACAATGCATGACAGCCAAACACGAGATGAAAAAAGGAAATTGAATTTTAATATTTTCAAAATCAACCCCCATAAGCACTCAGAGAATACATTCACCAGACAGGAAAAACTGTTCTCAAGTCAGCATATAGCAAAGACAAAGCAGATTTTCTCTTCATCCTTCTCCAGCAAAATACAGCAACAAAATTGGAAAAAAACACCTGTAAAACTACAGCCATGTATGAACAGGTTGCACATGTTATACACCATATTCATGTTCAATATAACCAATATAACATTTTTAAAAAAACATAAAAATTTCTAAGATACCACGCTGTAACTAATATGCAACAACAGAGAAAACTATAATATCCATATTTTCTTCATCTTTTTTAAGTATTTTTCTTAGCTTGCCTTGAAGAAAGTGTTGAGAAGTCTTCCTGAACAACCTTTAATCCCAGTTACAGATTTTTCACCACTCAGGAAATGTGCATTCACATCTTCATGCATATTTGGTCCTTGGCTCAGAAATGAAAGGCAGCACATTATTCACATTGCAGTAAATCCTCTAGCCTATATAACTGGCAGAGCTGATGTGCACAAATGCATAGGACTGCCACTTTTAAAACTCTGGGAAAACAGACATAGCAGCACAGCTAAAGAAAATGAGGCCATGGTAGAAAAAATCCAGTTTAAGAGTTTGCACAGACGTGACACAAAGAGCTATAACTCTGCAAGACAGAACTGTAGGCTCACTCAGGTTGGAGGCTACCTGGTCCAAGCCCCTGCTCCAACCAGAGCCATCCAGTCCCCTGTCCACCTGGGCACCCTTCACTGGACTCACTCCAGGACATCAGTGTCTTTCTTGTACTGGCAAGCCCAGACAGGGACACTGGTCTCCAAAGGCAGGCTCAAAAATGCTGAATAGAGGGGGAAAAAATCACTTGACCCACTGGCTAAGCTTCTTCAGCCCAAGGTGGAACTGCTCACCTTATTTTGCAAAGTGAACTTGTCCAGTTCCAGTTCAAGTAAACTTGAATCCAGAAGTTCATTTTTTGCAAAGCTACTCTCAGCCAGTCAGTGCCCAGCCAGTACAAGGGCATATATTACTCCATCCCATTACTCCACTTGGCTTTGTGGAACTTCATTCGGTTCCTCTCAGACCATTTTCCCAGACTGACAAGATGTCTCTGAATGGCATCTCCCACCTTCCAGTGTACCAGCCACTCTCCCCAGTTTGTAATCATATGCAAACCAGTTTTCACCATGCAGGTCACTAACAGAGACATTAACAATAGTTCCTGTGAGACACTACTAGGAACCAACACTATCCTAGTACTTCCTAGCACTATCTCTGCCCTTTTGGCCTGACAGTATTACCAATTTTCTACCCACCTTCTTGGTCACTTAGTCAGATCTTTCATCAGTTTGTCTAAGAGGATGCTACGGTAGAAAATGTCACAGGCTTTGCTAAAGTCAAAGTTCATAGTTGTTCAGTTTGGTTTGAATGCCTTTTTTTAAAATAAATAAATTTGTCCTGTCAGACTAATGATGGATCAGATGTTTTCTGCCTTCTCTGCACCAGAATAAAGCCTAATGTACAGCGTTGTGACCTAAATGAAATGTGCTTACTCTCCCCAGCTCTGTAGACTCCCACCTCTCCAAGAAGCAAACTCATGCATTAATGTGAAGAAAAACATGCAAGCCAATAGTTCAAAAACAAATGTTTGACTATAAAAGTGTAAAATTTATTTATCCATCTTTTTCCTTATAATAAAATGGTTTAAATATTTTACTGAGATAACAAGTAGCATCTGATTTGTCAAAATGTGTAATTAAGAAGTGATAAGTGGACCACTGCAGAAAGGAAAGTTTCATGTAAAATAACGCTGTTAGAAAGAATTTTTATTCCATCATATGAAGAAAAGAAGGCTTGTAACTTTTTAGTACAGAAGAAAGGTAGAATAATGCAACAAAATAATGAGAAATCAAGAAACGTAAGTGCTTTCTGTGACATGATTTGATGCGCTGGCAGATTCTTTAGGATATAATTTTTTCTTCAGTTTTTCCTTTACTGTGGAATGTCCAAATGTATTTCACTAGGTTTTCTCACTTATTGATTTCTTTCATTTTCAATAGATCTACTAATATTTTTTTACTTGCTGTTGGGGCTTTTTTTCCAATGGACTCAGTAGACAGTATTTTTTTTCAGCCTCACAGGTAATTATATTGTGGTTTTGGCTTAAAAATTAAATGGGAGAGACAGACAGAAAATCTCTCATCTCTTTTTAGCTCACATGCCCAAGAAACTGAAGTTTCCCAGACTGCCAGTAGCACTAACATCATAAAAGATTTTCATTATTTATTAATAATTCATCATATTCTGCCTTAAGAGAGTTCAAAAATTCACCAAGTCACAGTTCAGTGAGCTTGTTCCCAAAGCTTCTGGGCAGATAAAAATGCTTATCATAATCATATGTATATAATGTGCAAAAAGGCTGCATAAAGTTGCACAAAATGTTAAATGTGTTAGCATTTTTACACTAAGACATTAACATATGTAGGTTCATATATTGACATATTGCTTTGTGTCAAATGATGCAAAGTCTGCAAAGTCTCAGATTTCAGCCTTCAGGTCTTGCAGGAGGATCTTGTGAATCTTCTTTGAGTACCACTCTAGAAAATGTCACATTCTGTTTCTAGAACCAGACTGGATAGTCCATTACAGAGTAAGAGTAATGGCAATGTATTTCTATTTGCATTTTCATATGCATTTCCCAAATATACACATTCAAATAATTTGCTTTAATCTATTTTCCTGTCTTTCTAATAGAGGAGTATACACTCTCTCTTCAGGCAGGTGAGGAAGTGCTTTGGACATGTTACTGCTGAGGAAGACCATGCTACAAATCCCATGGCTTGCAATTGCAAGAATTTTATCATAACAAAAAACATCATCTTCGACCCTCCATGCATGCTTTTCCAGCATCTTCCAGCCTTCAGGCTGTCTGGGGTTTTCTCCAGCAGCAGGCCTGCAGACAGAGCTGGCTCTGTGGAAGGGATGACCTCATCCTCACGCCACACAGCTGCAGAGGCAAGCTGTGTGCTCTGCCTTCCAAACAACAGATTTCTGGGGAATTTATTTGTTCACACATGAACAGTAAATCAGCATTCAACACTTCTACGTTGCAGAGGGGTTTTGCTTTGTGGGAAATGCCTAAGTGTGAGGTTTGTATTTCACTGTTAGGAATGAGAAATAAAATGCATAATCCATCTAACAAAGATATGTCAGAAACAGCTTAGAGAAACCTACAAAACCCTGGAATATAAACAGCTCTGGCTGTAGAGTCAGATACTCCACACGGTGGATCATGTCCTAGACCTACACATAACAGTTAAAGGGCCAAACTTCAATTCACATAAAAAAATTATTTAAGTAAAATGACTAAATAAGCCATCATATAGTAAAAGCCTTCTGAGATGTGGTATTTGCTGTCTGCTACCCTAAGCCTATCACTAAATCATACAGAGGATACAACCACATCTGCCCACTTGCCTGCTTTTCATCATGTCCCTGGGGACATCTCCATCCCCCAGGGCTCACTCCACCCTGCCCAGGGCCCGGGACCCCACACCAGCCCCTGTTGCAATCAGCCCCTGCTCCAGCTCCCCAAGGTGGGTGATGGCAGGGCCTGGCATTCTGGGTCTGTCCCACCCCAGCCTGAAGCAGGGCAGCCAGAACCACCAGGGCATCCCTGTCCCAGCATCAGACACTTCCCTGGGGACAGGGATGGAGAAAGCTGGGCTGGGACGTGCGCCTGCGGGTGGGCTAAAATTATTCCTAGGATTAAAGACAGTCACATGTTTCAGGGACTGTGTAGTGCTCCCAGACAGCTTAGAGATCAATCACCCAGGTATTTGCAGCACCTTGGGCTTTGAGATGGGTGCCAGAGCTGACTGTGGGGACAGAGCATGGTCTGACATGGAAGGTTCAGTGTGCCCGGGCAGCATGGGCAGCTTCAAAACACCCTTTTTCTGAAGAAACCTCCAAGCACAGCAGGACTGACACAGCTGTTTCTTGGTTCTCTGCATAGAAGACATGTCTGAGAGGAAACACCTGTTGTAACCTGGCTTTTGTCAATGTAAAAAGCCAATTTTCCAATCCAGGGATTCAGGGAATGGCCCCACGTCAAAACTGCAGCACACAAGAGTGAACAAATGTCATCCCCCCATCCCAAGCCAGTCTGTCCTCCCACTGCACGTTAGCCCTTACACAGTGTTTAATCAACCCCTCTTGAACATTTATATTGAAATTTGTTCTCTCTGGGAGTGTGAGGTTTGGGATCTAGACTGCCAATTCAAGTCTCTGCTAGTGACTAAATTCTAGAGAGGTGGAAATAAGCATTTACCTGCTGAAATCAGTGAACCAACATTGTTTTAGAGTGAGCAGGTCCAGGGCCTTTCACATCATGAAGCTGTAACGAATCACCTTTTGTGGAGTTCAACACATGCAAAGAATCCCTTTCCCTCATTTTTATATTGTCTCCCCTTCAATCTAAAGCAATTAGGGGTCAACTGAGGCCGTTCTGCTTAGGTACAATGTAATGTCCAACCAGGGCATCCTACCAGCACAAGAGATGGACAGTGAAATAACAGCAGGGGCAGACAGTGACACGTAGTTCACTGACACACTGCAGATTTGCTGACAGCTCTGACCCCTGCACTGCTTAAACTGCTTTTGATTGCAAGATGGCTCTGCGGCGTGGCACAGCCATGTAGGGGACCTGCAGCAGACCTGTGCTCCCTCTGACGAGCCATTTAGCTGCAACATTTACACCTGCTGCATAGAAAGGGAGAGCGGGGCTACAGCACCTCCATCCTCTGACATTGCCCCCCATCTCTGTAACGCCCTCTGCAAGTCCCATGTTGGGGGATGGAAACTAGAAGGAAAATAGTCCTTGCATTATGAAGTAAGTTTCCTGATTTCAAACACTGACTGCACAGAAAACTCTGATATTCTGGAGGCACCATCCCAGCTTTGCTGTTATTATCAAATGCAGTAAAATTTGCCAAGAAACACCACAGTTCACAGTGGGCAGTATCTAAAACGCAAAGGCTTGAGAACACAGAGAAAAATCTAACCTAGTGGAAATAAGTTTCTCCAACAGAGTGTTCTCCAACTCTGTCACTTGATAAGTTATAGAGTAGAGGTTCCTTGGCGTGATGGAGGTAAGACAGACGACTGGCAATCATGAAAATTTTGAAAATCAGTGTTTGAGAAGCGTGGGAGCTGTGGAAGTGACAGTGCAAAGGGAAAGAGCTGTGAAGTAGAGTAGTCAGACACAGACCTACAAATATGATGGATATTTTTAGTTGATGGCAAATTCACTGGGGGAGGAGAAGGGAACAAGGACAGAAAAAGCAGTTGTCACTGAACTGAAAATCCTGTCACTGTTGAACACATCATTTCAATTTTGAATTTTTTTTTTTTACTAAAAGCAGAGTTCTAGGCAAGAAATCCATTTGAAATAAAAAACTGAGTGTTTAATTTTGAAAGTCGATGCAAAGTATTCAGATTATTTTGGCATGTGTTGGAATTTCTACAACATGAAATTTAACAAAGTCTCGCAAGTCCAGAGACTATTTTCATGCCACTGAATCTGCATCTTTCCATGGAAGACATTTCAGTTTTAAATATTTATCCAGCCTCATCAGTAGAAGAGATGTTTTGTCATGACAGGAATTGCAGCAGAAAATGTTTAGTATTCTTAGCGTCCACCTTTCATAACACATTTTGCATAATACGGATTTTCTTCTGCTATATACCACTACAGCACCATGTGCCTTCACCACAATATAATGAATTTCAAAATAAAGATTACTTGCTGGATCTAACACAGCATTATACTATTTTTTACCATTCTAGATAAATCAATAAAGAGAACTTAAAATATTGTGTAGAAAGCATTTTAGAATAAAATGTTATATTCCCTCTGGAGAATGCAACTCCAGCTGCATCCCAATAGCAACACTGCATTTTTAAACAAAGGCAAATATTAACTCATTTTGTTTTAACCTCATACTTCCTAATGCTGCATACTGTTGCAGCAATTACTAAATATGTATTTGACAATATCTAAAGAAGCAATGTGAATACAGCTACATTTCACTGTAATGGATTTTTCCAGCTTCACCTGCTTTAAATAAACACTCTCTTACTGGAGAGTAGAAAACCAGGGATGCAATGCAGCCAGAGCAGCCCAGTGAGAGGCTTTTGATCTCATTCCTCACAAGGATTGGGGGGAAAAAACCTGTCACAGCCATCAAAAAATAACATCCCAATGGGCCCTAGGATTACTGGATGCCTAGCAAGGTATTGACACAAAGGAATCACAGCCTGTCCTTTAACACGCTGAACCAGGGTCCTGCAACTGGGAGCACAGATCGTGGGCTCCCTTGGACATACCCCAAGACCCTTTCACAGGCAAGCAACAGCAAAAGGTGCCTGTCTAGCACAGCTTACGCAGACACCTGGCGAAATTCTGAGTGCATCGCTACAGAGTGCAGCGTGCCCTACACTACACCTCACTACACGTGTATAGGTCTTCCAGCCCTCACTGCAAATCAAGGTAAAAGCAGCTAGACAGACAGAACAGAGAGGAACCTGCCTCAGATGAGAAATCTCATATTGAGGAACAGAGTTCCAGTGGAGCATGGGCATGCACACACACACACATCCTTAGTTCCTAGCAGAAATGTCCAAAAGTCAAGCTCATGGGCCTGCTCAGGCCTGACCCTCCTGATTTCAAAAGGGTCCAAAGCAGATTGAGGAAGCGTCTTTCCAAAAGACTTCCTTTTGAATTTAATGAACAATCATCTCAGTCTCCCACAAATTCCCAACACAAAGGGGATGAAGAAAGAACCTGTCTGGCAGGTGGATAACCTCTACAAGTGCATGCACCCACATAAGCACACACACAAATATTCATGAGGAGTTTCAACTCTTATTCTCAATTATCTTTTTCCTCGAGCTTGCATTTAATATGCAGGCTGTAAATGTTGATCCACTGACATTAAATAGTGCCTGTGCCTATGCTTGTTCATAATAGTTGTAGCTGCTGGGATAGACATCCTGCCAGACTTGACTACTGTAGTGATTAAAAAGCCAAAAAGCCTGCATCCATCTGCATCAGCCACCCTACTACCACCAGGGACAAAGCAACATCAATACTGGTAAAGCAAGAAAGTTTCTTCAGAAAACAAGCAAAAAACCAACCAACCAATCAAAAAACCCCACACAGACATAATCCTTATCTTCAACATCTTTTATTAATGATTGTAACATGCGCTTATATAGATGATCACTGCCCAACACTCATCTTTCTTTGCCAAGCCCAGCGATTCAATGTTGCAAAATTCATTGATTATAATTCACTGCACCACTGCCTTTTCCACCAGCTGCCAGCCGTCACCCAATTTGCAGGACAAAGTGCCTAACTGGAACCAACCTCTAGAGGACTCCACTTTAGCCCACAGCACCTCTAAGACCTCAGGGGAAGCTGACATGTGCTAAATATGACAGAGCCACCACCCTTTGGATCAAACTCCAAATCTGCGGGCATGATAATCAAGAGGCAGCAATGGGTCAGTGAGGGCTGACCTGCTCCTGACAGCACATGAACAGCACAACATGTTGCTCTACTTCTGCCTCTGTTCACTTAGGTCTCCCCTTTGTGAACTTATCCTGAGATGTGTCAGTGAAACTGTGTTTAGCCAATCTTGAGCCTGAGCTGTCGACGCTTTGCAGAAAACAAGGCAACTGCTGTGTCTTCCCTCAAAATCAGCCTTGCATCATGCTGAGTGCTGGATGACTACAGGGAAAAAATCCCCCTTCTGTCAACTTCATCTCATGAGTACTAAGCATAAAGAAGAAAAAACACAGTGTCATTCAAAATGCCGCCTCTTTACAAGCATAACAAATCCTCTGTGGAACAAAATTACCAAATTGGTTCATTCTCTCAAAAGGCCATTATGCATATAGAAATGTAAAAAATGTGTGTGCTATTTTCTGCATTCTTTTCTCAAAGCTGCTGATTGTTCGTGTATGTGTAAATAAAGTTTTCACATTTATAATTAACCACCTCTTTTTGCTTCCCTCCCTTCATGCCTTATTCTTTTCATACTGCTTCAATCCTTTGTTAATAGCAGTAATCACAAAATGACATTTGCCTGAGAAACTTCAGGAGAATCAAAAAGAAAAAAAATTATTTTCTTCACATTTTCATGAAAGTATAACATTTCCGGCTCTTTTTCCCCCATGACTGAACACAAAATGATTCTTTTGAAAAAGATACCTTTAAAATTTTTAGGCAAAGGAAACTGGAATGTTTTCCCCAACAATGTGAAAATTATAGTGATATTGCAAAGAATGGGCTGTAAGAAACCTCCAGAAGAGACAGTATAGCTACAAAACTCTTCCTTATTATCTGAGAAAGATCTGGATAATGAACAATTGGAATATAGAAAATAGTCAATCATTTTAAAACATGCATAGCTGCTAAAATCTCACATGCCTTGTTTTGTTTTCGTTTGTTTTTTTCCCCCTCAGGAAAAACGGTTTAAGAATGGAAAGAGCCCTTAGTTCATTCAGTTCTCAGAGGGTGGAGTTCACTGCAGGAATGGCTTGACTCTGCTACTTCACCCTCCATCTACTCATACTATATTGGATCCACTAATATCACAGAAACGAACATGGGCAATCTTTTACTGGTCTTGATTTAGGTCAGGGAGGAAGAAGGATAGACTCCTTATGTATAAAGCAACTTTTTTCACTTTTGGTAAAGAAAAACAGGAATGGGAAACAGGAAAGTGAAATGGGAAGGGAAAAAAGAAGAACAAATGGAAGGAAGAGAGAAAATGGAGAGGTTTTGTTTCTGTTTTTTGGTTTGGTTTAGTTTTTTGTGGGTGGTTTTGGTTTTGTTTTTTTGATTCAATGATACTTCAGATTGGCTTTAAAAATGACAGAAGATAAGGCAAAGCTATCTTGTAAAATATAAATCTTTCCATCAGGCTTTTGCAATGTCTTTCCAACTCCAAACCATACTGCAGCCCTCATAACTCATAGTAATTTATACTCATAAGGTCATAAGGCATTTTTCAGGAGATATGTAACGTTAACCTAGCTTGGGACTTGACAGACTGCAAGTACATAATTGTTCTTTAGTTACCCATCAAGCTGATGCTGAATCAACAATTTTTTATGCTAACTTGATCTGTTTTCAGAGGCTGCCCAATAAACTTTGAGTTAAACTGTGGCATGTAATACATTAATAATCTCTAGACCTAGGAAATTCTCTATGACAAACCTTTTAAATATAATCAATGCACTGTTAGAAGTAATTCAGCTTGATTTTAACTAAAGTCTAAAACCGTGAATAACGTGGTATTTTTAAACAAAATTAAAACATGGCATATTTTCTCCCAAATCATGTGAAGCTATTTAAATTCCTCAATTCCAAATTCATGAAACATTCTAGAAACTGTGATTTGCGCAAAAACAGTTTGAAGTTTTCAGAACCATGATTGGATTATCTAGCAGTTATAACACAAAAGAATCCAGATGTCATTGACCTGCACAACTCCTTGCTAGCATGGCACACAACTGAAGTACATTTGTGAAGCTTTTCTGGTAGAATAGTGCACTTATGTTTATCCTTAGAACAGCTTGTTGTCATTATGTATTAGGCATTTTCATTGGTTTATAACATAAAAAATCAAAACTAAACCTTTCCCTTGTAGTGGTTTCATAACTACTGCAAGATTTATACATTACCTTAACTTAAAAGTGCAACAGATGGATTGCTAGCAGGAAACCATGAAATTGTCAGGAAGACAGTAAGAAAAGGAGAGAACGCAAAAATTGCCCTACTTTCTAGACACAACCTTTGAACTACTATACTACTCTTCTGTCATCCTTGTGAATGCTTATTCTTCTGGAAAAGTGTATTCTTATCCTAGCAGGAAAGTATAAGGGCTCACAGGGCATCCTTCTCAAACTGTGAAACCTGCAGCAATGCATTGACTGTGATGTGCTCTAATTTTTATTATAGTTCTCTAATGTTAGCTGAGAAACATCATTATGACCACAGTAAAAGACAAACAAGGTAATATTTCTGGGTTCGTTTTTTTTTTATTTCCTATTTTTCCATCTTTAGATATGCAGGAAAATGTCTGCATCATGCCATGACATAAGTATTTAGCATCTTTCCCATAGTATATCCAAGGATTTCTGATCAACTTCTGAGACCCAGATTAATTCTTTTTATACAATTTAGCTAAATTGTTTAGTTGATGGTATTTATTCTGTGAAAAAAAAAATGGCTAAAATTGTTTTTAAAACCCTCCATGCCTATACTGCATAGTAAGAGGTTATTATTCTTACCAAGCATCAAGACGGGGTATGGAGAATACCACTCATTAAGAAAAAGCTCAGACATATAGAGGGACCATATAAGGGTAAAATGAGTAGCTGAAAGTTGAATCATTTAAAAAAACCTCAAAAACTAGAGAGAGCTGACTGGAAAAAATACAGAAAGAACATGCTACTTTTTAGAAGCATTCGCAGGTGGAGACAGAGAAATTATTTTTAATTGCTAGACGTGTAAGAGGATTTTCTTTCTTTTAGAGAGAGAATGGATGATTTGCATGTTTAATACTGATGGCAAAATATTTTTCCGCGCAGTAAAAATCTTTAAACCATCCTGGAGGCCTGGTGTCCCCATCAGGAATACCAGAGGGTTATGTATCAGGATATAAACGGCTTGTTCTCTCCCAGCATTAAGCATTTGGGTGCTTTGCAAGTATAAGTACACATGGTATCACAATTGGGCAATTAGGGCAAAATTTCCTCCGGGGCTTCTCTCCCTCCCTGGCCACACTCAGGAACGAAGCTGAGGGGGAGCAGAAGCCTGGGCGACAGAGCAAGGGAAGGTCGGCGGCACACCAACACCGTGGTTGTGTCGAGTGAGAGCAGAACAAGTTGCAGAAAGTCAAGGATGATGTGCACTGGCAGAGCCTCCTGACTGCGACAGGAGCCGCGGGAGAAAAGCCACAAGCCTGCACGGCGCTTTAGGAAACACACGAATGACAAAATCCCTGCTCCAAAAAAAGGGCTCGATCTCCTCATTTCTACCGAGGCAGCCAACCCCAGCTCCTGGAATCAGATCAGACACCACCCCGCATCTCACTGCACCACCTTGGTGTGCCGTTTTTCAAGGGGCAATCTATTTGCCAACTTCTATTTTTGTCGGATCAACCTGTTCCCTGAAGCATAATGAAAACTCCCTGCCAGATCAATTTGTTTCTGAAGTTTCCTGGTTGCCAGCTCCACTCTGAGTTACTTCATTTTGCCTGCATGTCAGAACTATTAGGCTGGCGACCGCTTAAATCTTTCCTTATTGTCACAGGTGGGGGGTGCTGGATAATCACAAAGCGAGGCAAAATGTCTGCCCTGCGGAGACAGCGCTCTAAGTGATGTGGCAGCATAAAAAAGTACTAGCAGTGGGCGCTGCCACCGCCCAGCGGGAGAGGGGAAGGGGCTTTCGGCGTTTCCCTGCAGGTGTGCAGGTGGCACAATGCCGGAGGGAGCGGGACTGACTTCAGCCGCTCAGCAAGCATCCCTCCCGCACGGCCCCGGGGATGCGGCCGGGAGGGACCAGCTCCTGGCGCGGCTAAAACCTGCCGCGGAGCTGGCGTCGCAATTAGCTGAGTAACCCTACAGCGGTCGGGTCCTTGAGTGATGATGTTTTGTTTTGGGTTTTTGGGTTTTTTTGACCCAGTCTGATATTTTGCTCTGTCAGGAAGTGAGCGGCAAAGGCCAGTGTCCAAGAAGAGATGAGTCAGGTTATGGTGGGCAGACAAAGGAATCAGGTCTGCAGCAGTGCCCGAGGAGTGAGAGGCTGTCAGCGTGCTGGAGAGAGGCACAGGGGTTTTATGAAAGGCGGTGCTGAGTCATGAATGACAGCAAGGAGACAAAGGGAGATTGAAGGTGAAACAGTATATACACAGAGAGGATTAACAGGAAAAAGCCTGCGTTTCATATTATCCCTTCCATTCTTCAGGGCTTCACAGGAAATTATGTGCCTTCGTTTTTGAAAACAGCTTGTTGCAGAAGCTGTGTGTGCTCTGCTCTTGGTTCATTCTGCATGCTTTGCTGTGAACTAGGGCAGTGCTGATTAGTTAGACAGCTCATAACCCTATGCAAGATTTTTCCCCTCAGGAAGGGGAAAAAAAAAAAAAAAAAAAGCTGATGTAATTCCCCAGGGCTCCTTCTTTGGCTTTGCTATTGCATAGCTACACAGTCTCCCAGAGTAATTGTCTTTAATAACATCCCAGCCCCCCTCTAGACTGAGGGACCTTCTGGCTGCTTTTCCTTGCCTATGTTTTCTGCTTTATGTAAGGAATGAAACAGGGAGAGTGAAATCAGAAGAATGAAAAAGGTGATGAAATTTTCAGTTCAGACACAGAAGGTACATTCAGTACTGGATGTCAGAGGGAAATCTGAGAAAGAAGCTTCTGCGTTCCAGACTCTGACTTCCCTACGGATGGGATGAAACTGATGTGGGAGGCAAAAAATGACAAGCTACTGATCCTCTGCAGCAGAGACCTTTCCAAACAGTATCAGCCATGACTCCGTTCAGATCTCTGCCTCCCTTTTCAGCACACCACACCATCATTTAATTGATTTTGAAAACTTGCTCCTCCATCACACCCACAGGTCTCATAAATGCACTACAGTTAAAATCATCTTGGCCTGAGGGTTGAAGGATCACATATATATCCACGCCCTTGTCTGAACCCCAAAAAATATGAGTCTAGAGAAACAACAAGAAATCTGCTTGCAAAAAGGCAGGAAAAACCAGACATGCTGAAGGTCTGTTTTAAAGAAGCAAATGCTGCATTCCCCTAAATCTGTGACTACTCACTTTAAAAATCAGCATCTGAGAAATCAAAAGAGATACTCAGATTTGGAAGGCCAGTCACATTTGAATGTAAATAAGTGTTTACGTACTTGTGGAGGGAAATGATTTTACAGTATATTGCAAACCAGCTTGCTGCCTCCGTAACTCTTTCTCCCACCTGAAAAGTAGGTCAACAATCCTTATGGCTTTGAAAAGCAGAAATGAGGAATGCTTGTTGAAAACATGCAGGGCTTGAGTCGCAAACAGAAAGAAATATTGGTGTTAACTTTTGTATGTAAGCCTTCAGAATACAGATAGAAATCAGGCACTGCTGCACATTATCTGGTGTTCACACCAAGAGCCCCCTACACCCCAACTTTTCCATACCCTGCTTCAGTGTCCATACAAGTGGATGAGTTGCAATATACTGCCTGCAGCGACATAAAATCAACACCTCTCTCATGAGGAACAAGGGCAGAAAGGGAGAGATTGACTAGGACAGCTTTAAAACAAGGAGCTATTTAGAAAAAAGAAGATGGCAAGGTATCGGGTGATTCAGCATATCTCACTGTAACTACCTCAAACATTACAGAATAAATGGGATCTTAAACTATTTACGGATGCTTATATCATCACAACAAAACCCAGAGGGAAAATAGTAATTACATTTCTTGCCTTCTCTTGGAATAAACATCCGCCAAGGGCACTATGGATTTTACGGTCCCAAACCCAGCAAATCTGAGAGAACTTGTACTTCCCCTGTGACAAAAACATTTCTCATTTAAAAGGATTAAGAATTGACATATTTTTAAAAGCAATGATCAACAACTGGTAAGGCTTCTGTTTTCTGCCATCGGGGAACTTTCAGCACCATATGTGAAGCACTAGCCTGTTACGGTGTAGCAAGAAAGTTCTTTACAGAACTAAACATGCTGACGCTTATGCCAGTATATGCTCACATACAAATGCATACAAACACAATTTCATCTGTAACCAAGACTAGTGCAGTTGCATATTTTTCTTTTTAGTTTTCCTGACAGCCTACTGAGAGCACTTTATTTTACTTAAACAGGAAGAGAACGCCTGGGACCCTGTGGTTCTGGCCACCCCACTTTATTCCATTACACAGTGACTGCTCGGAAAAAAATCCTGGGCAAAAGCTGAAGCTTATTGATATTCTAGCTTAGATAAACATGACTGCATATGCATTAGTCAAGCAAACTGAATAATAAAATCCTAAACAATGCAGGATGGAATAATTGCATTTTGTTTAGCTAGACAATGAATTTTCAATAGGTCTTTAAAAAAAACCCAAGTATTTTATTACTTTGGTTGAGATTGCAAGCATTAGTGGTGTTTGTAATGTGTCCAGTAATTCTGGTGGATCCTTGTCAAATTGCAGCAGGCTTTCCATTTGGATTTTCTCCATCATTAGGTCTTATTTTCATGTCAGTTTGCCCATTTTGTCATGGGTGTCTTTCAGACAACAGACTGGGCAACATACCTTCAGGAGCAAAAGAAATCAAACAATCTAAAAAAATAAAAATATGTTTTAATAATTATTTCCACAGAAGATAGATTATCAGAAGTTATAATATAAATGCTAGATTCGTGGTAGTCATTTCAGTTTCCTCAGACACACAAAAAAGCTTTGCTTTTCCTTATTTTCTTCCAAGACAGAGTGGATACACTTGGATTCTGTTTGGACTCTTGACATGTGTTAAAACAGTCCAACAAAAGCTAACAGGCCAAACTCAGATGTGATGAGAGCTAGGGTTTAACCTGCATACCAAGTTTAAATCAGTAAGAAAAGGGGTAGATGTTAATGTTTTTCCACTGGTGCCACTCTAACACTCAAAGCTAATTCCAAAAGCTTTTAAATCACACTGGGAACTTCTCACAGGAAGAACTCATCCTTCATTTATGGACACTGTTGTTGATTTAAGTAAACATCGGTTTACAGCAAGACTGAACTCTACCATGCCCTTTACTTGCTTTTGCTGAAATCCTGCTCTCATCATTACAGGATCCAAGTCACTTCTTGTATTAATCAGTGCAATTTTCTGAGATTACTGGAATGGCATTAGATTAAGTCAGCAGAGAAACTGGCTCTCTGCATGTATCCTAATTTTACATCCCCATGAAATACCACATCACTCACATCAGTCTGGCTTTTACTCTTGGAATGAGTTTCACAGTGCTCTCTCACAGTGCAGCCTCATACTATTGCTGACTTGGCTATTTATTCTATCCCAAGATCCCCAGAGAGATCTCCTTGAGTCTGTTCACTCTAGGCAGCATTTAACAGACTCGGGCTTTTTCTTCTCATTTTTCTTTTTTTTAATTTTTAGTTTAGTGGACATTCAGGAACATTTCAGGAAAGACAAGAGGCAATGCGCTTGCCAAAATCCCTTTTTTTTGGTTGTTTTAACCGAGGTTGCAGAGAAGGCTGCAGATGCATCACTCCCAGGAGGTCCCATGAATGGGCAGCTCAGCATACTGCTTCTTCTGCCAGCTCCTTCTGGGATGAAGTGGAAGATCATGGTGCAGGCAAGCTGGGGAGAGGTCCACAAATTTTGGTACTGCGGAGGGCAACCTGGCACAGGGAGGGTAGGCTTTAGTTTGCTGTTCCACAGCTCTGCACCAGGAGTCATCTCAGAGGGCAACAAGCTACAGTCCTTGCCATGACGTGGTGAAGAAAGGATGGAAACTCACCTTGTCCAAATGCTTTCAAGCTCCCATTTCCTAAAATTTTCAAAAGAATCCAGGTAAAACTGTCCTGTGAGGGATCTTCACTGCTATCAGTGCACAAGGGCAGTAGCTGTAGACCATTACCATCTGGGCTGAAGCAGCATTTGTGGGTTTAAGGCCTCCTCCACACCTTAAAACAAGGCTTCTAGAGCACCTGCCCCTTCCCTCACCGTCTTCTTCTGCTCGAAAATGTAGAAGGGAATACTCTTAACACATTTTGTGAAGGTAAATGACCCCTTGATTGCACAGCTTTCTTTGCTCCAGAACACACAATATGGATGACTTCGGCAGTGCCCACAGTGTAGGTTGTAAGTCATTGGGGAGAAGAAAGAGCTGCTAGATACAGAAACGGTTCTATTTTGGTTTGAGTTTGAACCAAAGGATGAGATTTGCAACAGGATGAGAAGACACAGTCTTAAGCTGAGCCAAGGGAGGTTTAGGGTGGACATTAGAAGGAAATTCTTCACAGAAAGGGTGATTAGACATTGGAATGGGCTGCACAGGGAGGTAGTGGAGTCACCATATAAGGAAAGACTGGACTTGGCACCAAGTGCCATGGTCTAGTTGACAGGAGTTAAATCACAGGTTGGACTTGATGATCTCAGAGGTCTTTTCAAACCTAATTGATCCTGTGGCTGTGATTTACAGTGATGCTCCAGTACGGGAACGACCTTTTCCAGGCTGGAGAAGAGCCTGGGCTGTACGGGAGGCCCTGGGCCGAACAGCCCCTTTGGTCCTGGCAGGACCAAAGCTCACAGAGGCCACCCCTCTGCCCTTTCTTGCTGCAAAACCACCCCAGCCGCTCGTCAAGTGCGGGGCTCAGTAGAACACCGGGAAGACAGTGGCCACTGCTGCCCCTCGCCAGCCCCTCACCAGCAGCTTCGGGGTGTTTGAGGTGCAGTTTCCGTTCCCCCACTGGTGGAGGTGGCCCCTCCTTCCCAGGCAGGGCAGTGGGGCCCTCCGAGCCAGACAGGCAACCTCAGCCCTGTGAGGGGTGAGGGATGGGGAATGAGGGATGGGAGCTGAGGGGTGGGGGA
>VWZF01004172.1:23309-51593 GCA_013396755.1 Sclerurus mexicanus | reverse complement strand
GCACTGCCCGCCCGGCCGCACCCCGCGCTGCGCCACCCCCGCCACAGCGAGCGGCTTGGGGCGGGCACGGACAGCCGCCCCTCGCCCCTGCGAGCACTGCTCCTTCGCTGAGCAGCCTTCCTTCTCCTCCTCCTCCCTCTGCAGCCCCTCCGACAGCTGAAACTGAGGGGCATTCAGAGTGTAGGCAGAGCGCAGGATAATTGCTGGCCTGTGTAGGGGAATGCAGATGTGATGAAATCCCCTCGCAGAGGCTTCTCGCTGTTTCATCCTGGAGAGCAGCCTCAGTCAGCTGGGACCTCTCGAGGCATTGCAAAGATTTGACCCACTGAAACTAGTGGAGAAAAAACTCTTTTATCGACACACCAAGTGCCCCAATCCCCATTACTTTCTTTGCCTGCAGGAAAACTTGCTTCGATTTTTCTCTCCTTTCCAGGCTTAATGATCAATTAAATAAATAGCAGTTTCAAATCACCTTTCCTACACTTCCTTTCCCTTCCCGCCCCCAGACCTTGCATTGCAGACATCTGTTTCTGGCTGCCTGGGCTACATAAACCCCTTCCTTGGAGCTCGGTGTGCCGAGGGGCCAGGCAGGGGGAGGGGAGCCGGGTTCTTGGCCTTTGACCTCTGTTGGGATAAGAAAAGCAGGTTAAAAGGTCAAGGAAAACAATTGCAAGGCTCCTACTGCTTGAATAGCATGCCAAATAAACTTATCCCGGGGATTTGGAATGATCCTTTTATGGGAATTTCTGCCTCCCTCGGGATTGTGCAGGCTGACTTTATGGGAGCTGCGGGCATGCTCCATTGTTTTGTGGGGAGGGGGCGCCGGTGCTGGAGCTCCTCTGAGCACCCCTGGTAGAGGATGCGGGAGGAGGAAAGCTCTGCAGCCTGGTTTAACTCTTGTGAGCTTCCCTGAAATTTGTCAGCCTTTACATTGACTTCTTCCCTTTTAAATGATTTCTAATCTATAACGTCAACATTTAGAATCAAGGAGAAAATACGGGCCTGCTGTGCTTTTTATGCCAAGTGCACCACTGTGGCTCTGTTTACTAATGAAGTACTGCTGTATGTGAGAGCAAAGCTTTCCCTAACTCTGTATAAAAGAATATTTTATTATCGATAGCTGCCTGGTAGTTGTAGGTGCTAGAACCTTCTTTGAATGGCTTCTCTGTAAGCACATTTAAAATTTCAGCTGTGTAAACTGGCAAGCCAACACCTTCATTGAGAAAGGAGTCTCTTGGAGTAAAATTTTTCACATGCCTGGAAATTCTTCCAAGATTTTTAAAGAACAAAAAATGGATTTTAAAAAAACCCCACAAAGTATTTCCCATGTTTAATTTTTAGAATTTTATAGGAAAGGACATTTTTCAAAAAAACTATGGTTTCTGAAGGCAGAAAGTCACTGGGTTTTTCCCAGTCAGTTTTTCATTTAAATCTTTATTCTTTTTTCCTTGTTGGTAAGAAATTCCAGACAAACTCACAAAACTGCACTAAGGAAACCTCTCAGCATTGTGAGGCGGTTCCAAGAGACACCACCAGCCTTTGATGCCCAGCGACAGGGGGAGTGCTGGTGAAAGGGAAACCAGAGCACAGGCTCTCTCCCTGCTGTGCTATCGCCTTTGCACTTGGGTTCAGAGCCTGATCTACCAGTTGTACCGGTTCCTGTGGTGGAGAAAAGCCGATGTGGGCAAGGCTTTGTGTAGGCACAGTTACAGCCCGTAATCAAAATAGGCAAGTATACACCAGTCTGGCACATGGAATGTGCAGTGCTCATACTGGGACCAGGGATTTCCTGCGTTTGCATGTGTAAGAAGTCGTACTGGGGTTGTGGGCACAGTTCTGAAGTGCTGGTAACCCCCCCCCCCAAAAAAAAAGTCCTTTTGATGTAGGGTATTGGTTGAAAGTATCAGATGAGGAAAAAACTGCAAAAATTGATATATCAAGAAGAAACTCTGCTTAGTTAATAAAAAAGTTCATTAAATCAATGATCTCTTGGGATAAAACAAAGCAGAAAATATTTCACTGTGTTAGAGTGCTGAAGACACCTCTGTGGATGCAGTATGGATGCAGTGCATAGAGGTTATGTAAATTGTAATATGCACATTTGTATTTTTTGGTAAATTTTCCTCATAAAAAGAGAATAGTTTGCTTACATATACTGGGAGATCCTGGAATAATAAAGGCCAGTATTTTGAAACACTATTTTTAGGTATGGTCCGTGAATTGTTGGTTCCCTGTGTTTCTGCTGTTAACAACACATCTGTGTTGCTGCACTCCTGCATAAAAGCCTTTTGTAAGTAAAACTTTCATGGTAGCCAGAGAAATGTGCTACCTCAGGGCTGTTCTGATGACTTTGGAAGGTCTGTGGTTAGCCTTCACTTTCCCGAAGGCTCATCTTAAACTAGGAAGGCCCAAGTGGGCCATTTCCCTTCACCTCGTAGCCTGGCCCATCATCCCTGTTTCTGTATAAAAGCCCACTCACCGCAAGTCCCCCGGGAGGCCACACACTCCTGACTGCAGCAGCAACAAGAGGGCTGTGGGATACCCCTGAGTCCTTGCAGAGACAGAAACCCCATGGGAATATTCCAATGGCTGGGAGCAAAACTGGGGCTAGTGGGCAGATTGAACCCCACCTGGTTAGGCATGGATTTCAGGGAGTTTCCATGAAGAGGTAGTCATCAAATCTCATTGCTGGCCCTATTTGCAGTCTAGGATGTGCATGCATGCAGGCTGGTTTTTCATCATTCTTGTTCCTAAGGATAAAAAGAGGCTCTTTGTCTTCCTAAGACAGAAAATAATGTTATACTTTTAAGAGAAAAGGCAGTTATTTATTTTGGGGAGCAATAAAAATATTGGCCTTCTGTGTGAAATTGCAAAACCCAGTAGGTCTGCTCAGCACAGGAAGGAAGATCTGCCGTGATTGCATGTCATTGCCATTCACCCAGGGCTGGGAGAAAGATAGTCCCATCCCCTTGCTGTTGCTATGGGAACTTTTTCAGAGTTCTCTCAACTCTTCTTTCAGGGCTCTTGGAACAATGAAGAATATTGAGCAAAGAGTATCAACCATCATCCAAAGCATTTTAACAAATACCAAGTTTTATTTAAAACTACACCACTATCAGCTCTTGCCAGCTCTTGTCTAATTACTGTTGCAGCAAATACGGTGGCTTTCCAAGAACTCTGCTGAAGCTCCCCACAGCTCTGTTGCTCATCCATTTGGGTCACCTACCGAGTTACACTCTGCCTTGGGGTAAAGCAAATTCCATGTGCATTTCCTCATGATGGTGCAATTAATTTATTTACTCAAGCAGTTCACTGAAACATTCGAATAGAAAGGCATATGGTGTGACCTACTTGCACAAGTCAGAGTCAATTTGTTATTTTCAGCACTGGTAACTTACTACGTTTGATACTTCTCAATTGATTTGCTTTTGTGCCCAACTCTGATCTTTAATGCATTAGCCTTAAAAAACCTGGATTTTAAGTGCATGCATGTGTTCTGTAACAGCACAATTAATTCCTTGATGCAGTTAATTCTTTATACTGTATGGGTCACATTTTGAACAGCCTACATACAGGATCCTACTGCAGCACAAAAATCATGACATCCCTGTGAACAAAATGTGCTTATTTTCCAAATATGAATCAGTCACATCTTTAAATCAGGGCATTTTTTTGGTTCTCACTCAAGAGGAAATTGAAAGATCTTTGAATTATTTTTCCAGGATCTACCCTGTGTGGTAAGCCTGTGGCAATTTTATAACTGTTTCGTCTTAAGGTTAGAATGAGTAATTATCTCTAATTTCATGCAACATCATGAACATGGCTAGTGACATCAGCACAGTAGTGACCTGTTGTACTGAAACAGAATAAATTTTCTCTATTAGATTTTGGGAGTAGGAAAAAGGAAGGGTTTTTTTGGTTTTAATTGTAACCTTTCCTTAAAGATGCTTTCTTCTCTTAGAAAATGGAGGGAAAAGTACTAATTCATGGTACAGATGGTAAAATGAAACAGTAAGAGGGAAGTATTGAATGTGAAATCACACTGCTGCTAACCACAGTTTCAGACATGCAGGTGAGAAAAAAGAATTCATGTTAACAGAATCAAAATGCGTGTGATTCTTCTTTAAAAAAAATAGTAAAAATGGAAAGCTCTGTATTAGCACCATTTCTGTGAGTTTGATCTTAAATGTAAAGTGTGTGGTTTTGTGGTGGTGAGTATTTGAGAAAACACAGTTAGCAGCTGCTGGGCTATGCTCTCCAAGGCCCGTGTGAAGGGCTGCTCTGAAGATTAGAAAATTACATCCCTTGGCTGCAGTTTGCATAGGTGTGCACACTGTGCACAATTCCTTGGCTTTCTGCCATTCTTAAGTCAGACAGGGAGTGAAAAACACGGGACTCTTCCTTCCCATTGTTTCAGAGGAAAAGAGTCTCACCACATCTGTCTGTTCTGGAGCAGGGAGCTGAATGCCTGTCTGCATCATGGTGGCATAATCCTGCTCTGAGGAAAATTAAAGCTGAAGTTCATGGGATCTTCTAGAGTTGAATGGCCCAAGTGGTGGTGTAGTGTGGGGAGCAAGGCTGGATGGTGTTCTGCTTCAGAGAGCTCCTGCAATCTGGAAAACAGTATGTCTGTTGCCAAGACTGCTCAAGGTGTCCAGGTTACTCCCAGGCCACCCCATGCAGCTGATGCACATTTCAATCAAGTCCCTCTACGCTGTATAGTGACATGATCAAGGATTTCACTCAGTGCTTCTGCTTCTCATGTGTCCCCATCCCAGATACCCCCAATTCTTTTCCAGCACTGAGGGGTATGCTGGGTGGTAGCCACACACACTGGTAATTACACTTCGGGGTGGAACGAGGAGAGTAGTCTGGTTGCTCTCAGTTTGGGAGGGAAAGGCTCAGCAGGAAGGTCAAAATCTTAATAGTACCCATTGCCACCAAAAAAAAAAAAAAAAAAAAAAAAAAAAAAAAAAAAAAAAAAAAGTTATATAGTTGTAAACATGCCCACTGCAATGCTAGGGTATGCCTCCCTCCAGAGCCCACCCCTCCTGCCTTCCACTAGGACACCGAATGGAACTGGGAAGCAGTAGGCTCTGCCAAAGAGACCAGCGCATGGCCAAAGACAGGAGAAAGCAGAGGCTGAGGGGATGGGTTCAGGTCAGGACTAGCTTAGGGGGGCAGAGCAAAGAGAAAATGAAACTTGATTCACAGTTGCAGCTCGCCTGCATGCATTTTGTGCTATCAAAAGGGAACAGCTGTCCCAGTCCAGAGTCTCAGCCTGAACGACTCTGCTCACAGTATTTACCTGTAGCAAAGGTAAATGTGTCTGCTGGAGGGGCTGTGAAGCCAAGTTCTAAATAAAAAACCCCACTCTTGTATCAGCACAGTTGCTGCTGCAAGGCCACACAGCAAAGGAACACTTTCTATTCTGAAGTTTTTGTTGTAAGGATGATGTGGATATTTTCCAGGATCAAGGAGTAGGAGACAGAGGTGATTTCAGGGTGTTGTTTTCAGAAGCATGGCTTCAGCAAACCTCACCAGCAAATTCCCATCCACTGCAGCAAAAAGTAAATTAAACCAGTGCCAGGTGCCTTTGCAAATCCCACTTAGGCTGGCATTTAATTTCTATCAGTGTTGATAGTGGCAGCCTGCATACTGAGTTTCTATTGCAAAATCATCCTTTGGTCTCTTTGCATACTGCTTTTCTTACCAGCAGTCAATGCTCCCCACCCATCTAATCCTGTTCCTCACCCTGCCTTACATAGCAATGGATTCTACTTATACAAGCTCAGTGTATTTTTCAGAGTTCATCTATATTTATCATTACTGATTTTTTTTTTCATGTCTGTTAAAAAAGATTTGAAATATATTCAAAAATTCCATTGGAAAAGATCTTGGGAAATGTAGGCACACTCTCAGAATGGCATTTAAAAATGCAGTAAATTACAAAAATATTTCTGTGCATTCTGTGAAAATTTAAAAAATACAAATTTTACATTAATTTTTCACTAACCAGATTATGATCTCCAGTTGTAGAACACATTACATCCCTGCAGGGCATTATTTTTCATACTGTAGCTCTGTTTCTAGCAGTAGTGGACAACAAATTCCACATTTTTTCAAAGGTGAATAAAATTCTTGCTTTAAGGCTCTGTAGTCTCAGAATAGCTCAAATTACTTGTATTTCTTTTTCTACTCTCTGTTAGTACTTTGAGTCAGCAAAACAGGAAATGTCAAGGCATTGTTGAGGTATGCTCCAGGTATAATAAATGAGTAGAGACATATTGTCATCTGTTCTGTGTATTAAGAACTCTCTGCTGGATTCAGGACGCTGCTAAAGCTGAAGGACATTTCAGGTGTTCTCCAGATACAAGAGAGGTTATGGTTCAGAAAGTAAACTAACTCAGGGGCAGACAGATGGGTTCTAAAAGTAAAATACACAGAGGAACATCTTCCCCCAACTACCAGATTGTGCATTAGCTGGACTCGGGTTTGCAAAGAGCAGTTTTTTATGAAGATCTAAATGCACAGGAGATCATCAAGCAAAACAACTTTTCCAGGTGAATGTGTGCTTTGGGGTTACAGGGTACCATAGATATCACAGAAAAGAGTTTAATTTGTGGTTTTGGTTCAGATTCCCTCATACAGTTATCTCAAAATTAACATGAAGTCTGTCTACCAGGGGCAAATAAAGTAGTCTTACACTGGACTGAGATCATAATTTGGCTGGTGGTCTCCCATTTAGACTAGCCTGAGGTTTGCTTTAAATGCGAACCGAAAATTATTAAGGAGAACAAAAACATGATCAACAACAATAACCGTAATAAACCCAGAAAAGTTTACAATGTCCACAATCCTGGAATTTTATTAATGAAGTTATATATCAGCATGTGAATAGGATTTTACAAAAACAAACAAACAAACAAACAACCCAAAACAAACAAACAAAAAAATTCATATCCAGTCTGTATTCTCAGTCTTCTGGGCTGTGGATTAGCCATCCATTGTTTGTACCTGGTACCATTTCTTAAGCAGCTTTATATTTGAGGGAAAAGCCATATCTCGGCTAGGCTAAAGGCATGTCTCTAAAAATCTGAACTTTTAGTGGTTATTAAAAAACAAAATTTGATTTAAATTTATCATTTACAAGTAAGCATTCACTTAACATTTGCTGGTTGCTTCAAGTGCAGATGAAGATCCACTTTTGTTAAAATTCTTCAGTTTTTGTTACATGAATTTGGTAGTATAATAACTTTTGTTCTGGTCAGCAGCCACTGCAAGAGATTTCTTTTCTTTTTCAGATTTTCTCTTGCAGGCATAATATTGATCATTGACTGTTCTGAAGTCGATGCAGGCAAGTTATTCTATGCTTTTTTTCCCTTTTCTGTTTAGGAGTCTCCAGAAACAGATGGCAACACCAAGGAAGTGAGGGCAAGGTAGCCAGTCCTACACCACAGAAGAGCAGTTCTGTATTCCCTTGGCCATCCCATTAGGTCGTCATCCTCACTGAGTGAAGGTAAAGTGTCTACAGGTTAGTGAAGATGCTTCCCTGCATTCACAGAAGAACCTTCTCTGCCACTCATTGCCTGTGAGACCTGTAAAGGATTTAAGCTCAGCTTCTAGAACTTGTTAGGCATCCACATTTCACTTCTTTCAGGGCATGTGTTAAAACAGAAGCACAGAATAGAAATTCCTTCCCAAAGGGACATTTAGACACCAAAGCACAACCTGTCAATGCTAATGCTACCCTGGCACCCAATAGTTACCCTGGTCTACACAGAGATGCTTAGAGGCATCAGTATGTCCTATTGGACAGCTTAAGCATCTCCACACCTACCGTGTTGTCTGAGTGACTCTTACTCCCAGGTCCTTAACCATTCAGGACTGTGAAATTTTGGCTTTTTATTTACGTTCTAAGAGTCACCTAAGACTCGTCATGACTAAGTCCCCTTAAGAACTGAGCTGAAGCATCTCTAGGATGCATCTAAACTCTAGAGCAGATTCATGCTGTATGATACAACCCAAAGTCCTGTCCTGCAAGGCTTCTAGACCCATGGATTTGTGGGAGTACTCCATGGCCATCTCCCCCACTATGCACTCAGGGTTCTTTCCAGTAGATTATCTGGTTGGGGGAAGTGCATTCAGCTCTTATGGCAATCTGCTTTTGGGAGGCATCTGAATGAGAGAACTGAGAAGCTATTTTAGGTATTTAGTTATGCATCCTATCTCTATCACCAAAATGAAAAAAGTAGCAACTTTCAGTATATTCAAACAAAAATTTGTCTTGTTTGTGACATGAGGATAATTCCAATCAGTACTGCAAGGAATTCACATGCTATGAACTAGGCATCTGGAATTCACATGCTATGAACTAGGCATCTATGACTCAGCCTTGAGTGCCATATCAAGCTGTGACAGCTTAAATGTGAAATGTATGGCCCCTTGCCCTGCTTTTCTCCAACCTGCCTGATCTAAGATAAAGCTATCAAAGGACCCTGGAGAGGACCATATGCAAAGGCAAAGGAAAGACCTATAAATCCAGTTCTTTCTTTCTTTCTTCCAGATGGTATATCTCGTTACTATATCTTGTTGGGAATTACTGTAGCTGATAAGTTAAATTTGTTTCTACTATCCATGTGTAACATTCAGTACAGGAGTGGAATAGACATCCTCACATTGGCAGAATAACATCTTCATTCATCATTATATCTTTTGATTCAGATTTACTGTCAAGATATTGTCCACTCAAGGGTCAGGAAGGTCTGTGTCCCAGTTTAGGCCCATGGCATCCTACTTTTAATGCCAGCTGTGGCTTGGCCACAAGAACCAACTCAGTCTGCAAAGATACACCTAAACTGCACTAAAGGTACTTTCTACTGTGTATCTGCAGTCCCATGTAAGGCCATCTGGAGAACTTGTTGGAGCATGGAGAAGTGATTTTGAGCACAGAAGGAGAGAACTGGGAAGCAGAATGGGATGGTGAGCATGCCAGTCCCTTCCAGTGTGCACAGAGGATTCAGCTGGAGGATGCCCACATACCTGAGCAGTTGAGATGCTTTTATGAGTTTCAGAGTTCAATTGTAGCCTAAATGTCTCAGCAAAGGAGGATTTCTTGTCAAGGTCTTCAGTACAATATTCTTAATCCTTCTTCTGTATATTAATATATCCTATTTGAAGTAATAAAGGCCAGGAAAACCTGAGAAGGGTCATATGTGAGGCAACAAAGAACCTCACATGACTAAAAGTGCTCATTGTCGCGTCTCACCTTTGATCACGCTATTGTCCTCTGTGTCCATTCTCATAGGAGTGAGTTGCCCTCTGCCACTGTCACTATCCTACTGCGTGAACATCGAGCACAGATATGTCTGCCCCTGTATGATAATCCCATTGTGAATCTTCCTGGAGTTCTCTAGCACAAGTGTGGGATTGAGATTTCCTAGCACATGCATGGAGAAACACAACTGAAGGGATGAAATTAACTCACCTACAGCAATTTAGCTCAAAATGAAAATTTCAAATATGATTATTCAAAAGAGTGTTACTTGAAGACCTAGTAAGTTAAAAGCTCCCTTTCTTCTTCAAGAACACCTGTACTTGCAGCAGTTTTCTTCAAACAGCTCAGATCAGTCTGATTTTCTATACTCCATGTCAACAAAACACCACAGGTTGATTGCAACATTTCTTTAGGAAAGGAAGGGCAGTCATTCTGCAGAATATCTACCTTAATTACATGGCTTCTGAGCTGCAACACTATGGCTTATAGTTCAATGGTTGCATAAACTCCCCAGTGGGAAATCTGAACAATATTTAATTAGCCTGGTCCTGCTGCGTGATACTCCAAACACCCTGTTTACCCAATTAAGGCAAAGGTTGTGTGATCTTACAGTTAGTAAGAGTCTCTATATAATTGCAGCTGGAAACTGGAAATGTAGAACATCTATTTTTGCAATTCTATGTCTAAATAACACAAAACAGATACAGAAAAAGAGAGTAAGGAATCCTTTCCAAAACACATAATTAAAACATCTGCATGATACAAAGGAGGCTCAGCTAGGATTCTCATTCATGGCATGCTCTGTTGCAGTAAAATAAGAGAAAGGACATTTCAGATGGCAGTTTAGATCTCCAAGAAGATACTCAAGAAAGTGATTTTCAAAATCATTACGCTATATAGTAAAATGTACATGAGAACTACTGTATATGAAATGTACCTGAGAGGTACGTACCCTGAGAGGGCATAGACAGAAAGGAACATGCTTGGTTCGTGTGACTCTTCTCTGCTTGTTCCAATGAAATGTTTTTGTCCAGAATTGAATAAGAACATAAAGAATATTCAAATAACATGATGTAATTTTTGCAAAACCTTTGATTTTATTAATGGTGAAATAATTGCCTGACATCCACTAGACAGTCTTGAAAAAATGTCTCTTTCACCCTGGGGATTTTCCCATCCAAAAGGGAGAGTGCAGAATGTTGCATTGCTTCAAGGAGCACTGCAAGCTGCAGACCTGCTCTTCTGGGTCTGTTAGACTCTACTGCAGTCCACTTCCCTTTTGCCAAGAGAGGGTTTTGACTTCAGCCTCCTTCTTGATATTATTATTCCAACTGTGATCTCCTGATGCCCTCACAAAAATCTAATAGTCATCTGCTCTAACTGTTGTTTTAAAGTATGAAATCTTTAAGGCCTATTTCAGTATTCAACTATACATTGAAGTACAGTCTTCATTTTCTGTAAATAAGTTGAAAGCAGAAAATTCAGGTCAATTTCATTTTCCAATGAAAAATATAATTTAAAAAAGTCACTACATTGTAAAATTCCACTTTCCATTAAAAAGCTATTTCCAAGCAACTCTGGTCATAATACACATACTAGAAATCAACAGTGTGAACTTTTCTTTAGATCACACTGAATCATGCTGCATTTACATGGAAAAAATCTTAAAGGAAAATCCTGGTCCTTTCAAGAAAATACAAGATATTTTCTCCCTGCATATTGAATAGGGAAATAGGTAGAAAGTTTTTTAAATAATATTGCAGCTAAAGAATATTTCAAAAACTGTATACTTTATTTTTTTACTGATTCATACCAGAAGATATCTATGATATTAGTCTTTACTTTCCAAGAGGTTTCTTAATGTAGTTGTGTATTGTTAGTTGTGTTTCATCCCAGAAGTCCATCTTTTCCAGTGATAATGAATGGATAGCTTTGTGTGTGCATGTGCACGTGTATATGGGTGTGAACTGTAGTCAGTGGTGTCTAGTCACACTAGTTGAAGTCATTTGTAGGAGGTGGCAAGACAGCTAAAACTTAGGTGTTGCCAGGGCCATAAGCACCACACATGTATTGCTCCAGTCCTTCCTGTGTTGTTTCTTTGATCATACTGATGTCTGTCCTTAGAATTACTCTTATATGGAGCCAGAAGCACTTTGGAAGCATCGAGAAGGTTGGGAGTAACAGCTGAGGCAAGGAGGGGGCTCATTGTCACCAGCATTTGTAGTCTGCAGAAATTGTTTGGCTGGTATTTACATTTTTATCAGAGACACTTAAAACTGTCCCTATTAGGTGGGTGTAACACTAGTGATGTGTATAAAGATTGATGACTAACAGTAGGAGGATGCAGTCCCTGAAGTGAAGAAGAGCTAACCACATTACAAAATCTTGTCCCTTATAAGAATCCAAATGTAAGTACTTTTTTAAAGATTTCATTATGCTTTGCTTTTTGTAATTGCATAACTAGCATTTAACTGTATGATAAATAAGGAAAAATATGTATTTAAAAGATGATTGAAAAATAGTTATTAATGTTAGAGGTGAAATGATCAGCAGATCTCAGATAGTAGCAAGCAAACCAAAATGACACTGACAATAACTTTTACAACCCCTCACAAAACCCTATCCAAAAAACTTGTAGGACTGATATCTACTTACTCAGCTGTTTGGAGTTAAATTTGAGAAGTGCTTTAAGCAACTCATTTTCCTTTAAGTCTTCTGAGGCTGATATTAAGGCAAAGCTAGCAGTGACAAACTCTAGGCTCAGCTGCTGCCTAAAGCACCTTGACACATATGGCCACATCCATAATTATAACTTTAACTGTGCCAGGGAAAGTTTCCAGGCACTGGAACTCAAATCTTTTGTTCTTTTACACAGTCAGTGATCTTTGGCTTCTTCTGGGTTTGGATCTGCCATCTTCATCCTGAACATTTCCCTAACTTAGTTCAGGACTTTGCACAAACCAGAGTCTGTCTCCACATGATAGCATTGATGAAGATGCCCCACTTGAAGGCTAAAAGAGCTTAGTGGTGAGATTTGGGTATGGCTACAGCGTCAAAGAAAGGTTCAGGGAACATTTAACTTCCTTTTAAAGACATGTCCCAGGTGTATAGGAGGGAAATTCCAGTGGAAATATGCCATCAGTTTCTGCTTTTAGGCATGCATAAATTTGCACCCAGTTCCTGTCTATGTTCAGAAACTGGTGAATTGATCTGGTGAAGAAAATCATCTCCCAGCTCTAGACCAGATCTTTTTCCAGGAAGGGAAGAGACTTAAGTTTTCATAGCCTGTAGTGCACGTAGCATGTTCCAAAGGTTCTGGTCATCTCAAAGAACTGATTGTTCATTGAAGGGATATCAGGCCTAAGGCTAGCTGGCTTATTATCACAGCACAACGCACAGAAGTGGAAAATAAGACCTGAATGTATGTTTTCAATTAAATTTTACTTTCCAAACTCTACATTTATATTAATTGATACTCAAAAAAAAATTTTTACTCTGTTATTATCTTGGTATGTATAGTCAAGGCAAAGGAAAGATGTGTCTCTGACAGCTCAGAAGATCCATGCACACAGAGCATTTCTATTCTTAGCAAAAAAAAAAAAAAAAAAAACAAAAAAAAAGTGATCTTTTGTCTGCATTTTGGCTTCTGAGACCACATTTAGTTACAAAAATAAATTGTCTTCCTTTCAAAAATGTTGAGTGCTCTTGAATACTACTGCAGTCATGTTCCCACATATTAAAAATGCTAGGCTGGAGGAATTTCTAAGCACTGTTTAGAAGACAAAAGCCTAAAGGTTTTGTTTACAGACTCTTTCACAGAAGAATAATCAAACTCTGTAGAGAGCTGCTACTCCACTTACTTCCTAGCCTTATTTTGACAGCCTTTGCTGGTCTGCCCTACTTTGTAAAGGGTGGGTTGATGTGGAAGCCAAAGAAGTGAAATCATATTTACTGTCAAAAAAATACATGTGTTTTAAGCTTTCATCTACCACTAGCAAGCAATCAAAGATGGCAGTGATAGCAGCCCTTGTAGTTAACCCAGTGCATGTTCATTAAATGGCAGGGGGTATCCAGAGTGTTTATTTCAGTAAAAACAATTAAGCATATATATATTTATTTTTCAGTGTTAATGATTCCCTGTTGACAGAGCTGAAAAGCGTGTGCTTCTTGAATCTCCAAGAGTGATTATTAAAGAGAAATGACTGTCAGACTTCTAATTTGGGTGAATGCCAAGCAGACCAAAGGTGACAAAAGAGGGGGGAAAAGAAAAGAAAGAATATTCAAGACTCATTATCAACATGCTCTGTCTTTTTTATTTTTTTCACATTGTCACAAATGAGCTTCACAGCTTTCCTTTCATTATCGAACCACCGGCCATAATACAGTTCCATTTTCAATTGCATCACGATGTGGTTCCACATACGCCTGAGATGATTTCTGCTTCCTAATTTCTTTCTTGGAATCATTCATCATTTTCTTTATAAAATATTACCTCTCCTACTGCTGTTTGTCAAACTTGTCCCCCATCTGTGGAGGATTTTGTAAGCTGTTTCAGAAAAAGAAAAAAAAAAAAGAAAGGGAGTTTTCAGGCTCTCCAAGGCTGTAGAGAAAATAAAAAAAATCTGTCACAGTGCCAGCATAACATTCTCTGGAAACTGTGGTTGTTATGACCCAGGCTATGAATTGGGTGCACAAAAGACTGGAAGAAAGAGGTCATGCTCTTAGTGTTGTTTTATAAAGTAAAAATATGGAATGAATACATTTGTGGCCCTACAAAGGTGTGGTGTTCTTAACAGGTTGGCTCATCCTGTTATCGAGAGTTAGTAAATGTTCATACTCGAGTCTTTCATATTGCTGCAGCTAAGTTCTGCTGGCTCATCATGATTGTTATCTCTACTGGAAAGCAAGCAAACCTCTCATCTGTATGAGATTTGATGTGACATTCTGCGTTTTAGCCAATTCCAGCTGGCTGCTCAAAAAAAGCAGGCAATGTTTCATAGGTACCACAGCTATTTTTTTCTTCAATCCCCTGAAGCAGTAGCTGTGGGGCTGTACTTTAAGCTGTGAGGTAAGGAACTGTAAATTCATATTCTATTATATATAGATTTTTTTACCACCTCTTTTGCCAGCTTTGTAGTAATCCAGCTGCATTACATGATGTGACTAAGTGAATACTTCTTTAACTTCTTTTGACAGTGTCCCCCCCCTCTTTGATACATCCCTGACTGTATTGTATGTAGATCTCTGGACTTCAAGGTCTGTTTTAGAGCTTAAATTGCAAACTCCAGCCATACAAACACTATTCCTCTCTGTGCTATTACTTTCTACATTAAAAACAAGTTGAAAAAAGTTTGCATGTGATCATTTCAGGCAGAAAAAGGAAGGCAATGCAGACTAAAATTCCTCTGCTAGCATAAAGTTCAACTGCAATCTCTTTATTTCAGTAGAATTATGGCTGAGGATCAGCTTCCTGGTAGATGGTGTTCATTCAGCCTTTCAAGCAGATGTGTAAGACATATATCTTCCATCATCCTTCTATCATGGACAACTACACTATAACCTTTAATAGAAGCCAAAATAGACTCAGGAATATACTCTCCATAGACTCCTGTCCAAAAGAAAAGGTTGTGTAAGTTTGAAGACAAATGGACATAAGCAGCTACCTTGTGAAGGAGCAATATGATAACAGATAGTTTCTACAGTTTGGTTACATGCAGTCATTAGGTAAAAATTAAAAGATTTAGGGTTTGAAACGAGTTACTAGCCTTTTTAATGGTGGATGAAAACTTTAGACTGGTGTGTAACATGGATTATCTCTGTAAATTAAAAAAAAAAAGTGGTTTATTTAATTTGTGCAGGATAAAGTCTATTTTATGATGCAAAACTTTATAACTCCTGCATTAAATTGCTTTCTTGGTTCATAGAAATTTTTCCAGTTGCCATTGCCACCCATTTTCCCTGTTGGTAGTAGTGCTGGCAAATTCATTCAAGGGGTGTGTTTTGGTCATAACAGTATATGTGAGATCCCATGGAAACAGGGACTGCCCTGTATTTCAAAACACATGGTTTCATAAAGTGGTTCTAGCTGGGAATTTGGCTGTTAACTGAGTCACCAAGAGTTCAAGAGGTTCAGTTTGACTTTTTTTAACCAAGATGGACAAACTCAGCTGTTACATGGCCATCCTTTGCTGAGGATCATCAGAAGAATAAATAATTCTGCCTCAGTGTGTCCTCCAGAAGATCAAGGAGGCCCCTGCAAGTTTGCTTCAGCAATCTGTTGGAGCAGTGCAGATAGGTAAGCCAGGTGTCTGGGGATGTTTCTTCATCACCATTTCCTGGCATTCCCCTCGTTACCTGCCATACCTCCTCCTAAGCAAAAGCTGTGTTGCCATATGGTTTTGTTTTGCTGAAAGGAAATCCATCAAACCTACCCACCTTAAGATAACAATTTCCTCACTGCTAGTCATCACCTCGGGGCTGACACAACAGAGATTTGGAAAGCCATCACCCTGTTGGTGAAAACAGCCTCATTGTGTGCAAATCCCCAGCCGAGTTGCAATTGAGTCATAAAAAAGGTGAAGGTTGTTCTGTGACTTGTCTGAGAAAAGAACCTGCTACTGCCTGGAACATGTTAATAAGGTTTTTAGTGTCCTAATATGGTTATAATTCTTTCCAGTCTTTTCAGTCTGGAAATTGGAATCTGGGTTTTTACAATGTATTGATTCTTTGCTTGCATTATAGAATAAAGCTCCACACACATATACTTTGGACCAATTCCTGATGCCACACTGACATACTTCATATAAATCTATTTATGTCAGTAGTGACTTGAGAGTTTATCAGCTTTGTAATAGCTTTGGGATTCTGTAATGATATTTTGATTTTAAAAAATCTTTCTGATGCTTTTGCAAGAACAGGTAGCGATGGGACAAGGATGAATGGTTTTCAGCTGAAAGGGGAGAGATTTAGATGGGATATCAAGAAGAAATTCTTTATCAGAGGGTGGTGAAGCTCTGAAACAGTTTGCCCAGAGAGGTTGTGGATGCCCCATCCCTGGAAGTAAGTGTTCAAGGCTGGGACGGATGGGCTTTGAGCAACCTGGGGTAGTGGAAGGTGTCCTTGCACGTGGCAGGGGGGTTGGAACTAGATGATTTTTAAGGCCTCTTCCAAACCAAACCATTCTGTCGTTCTATGACAAGGTCAGAAATGTATGGCTGTATTAAAAATAGCATATAACTCATTTAAATAAAATGTAAAACCTAGTTTATTAAACTTTGAAGTATTCTGGGTATAAAAGAAGCAAAGATACTCCAATTTAAAAAGCAAAACCAAACAGACCTGACTCTTACTTTTAATTTTTGATTTAAAATTCTGCGTGCAGTGAAAAACCCTAATAGTACCTACTTCAAAGTGTTGCCTTGAAAAGCAGTAGTTACATATTAACAGATTCCATCCCTTTGTATTTTATCTACTGTGCTGCCTTTTTGGTATAGTTTACAAGTGCACAAACCAAATTTAGCAAGTAATGCACTAGTAAGAAATAATTCTTAATAAAGAATGGCCTTTAGCTGAAGCTGGAATTCTTTGCACTGGTGAAACAAGATATGTTAAATGCTGAGATGAGGCAGGCTTAATTTTTATTATGTACTTAGGGCTTGGCATAAAATTTAATATACCCTGAAGACAATGGGAGGTTTTCTCTTCACTTTGATAATGCTACTGTTGATGTTTGATTTTGAGTTTAGGATTTGGGATGTTACTCATACATCATGGTTCAGCCCGTTGCTTGATAAATAAAATTTTGTCTTCTGTACTTTATACTTTCCTGAGCTGCTCTCCAGAGTAGTCTGCACTGTGGCAAAATATTACCATATTTTGGACATTCATATATCCTTCCCTAGGCATCTGCTGTCACTGGACATAGTGAATTTTCTGTCTGATCTAGTCTGCCTGTTCCTATGTTCTCTTGCACCTTGTGTTTTTAAACAAGAGACACTATCCGGCAATCCACCCTAGAGCAAGCACTGTGATGCCTCTGCAGAGAGATAATGCCCTTCTGAGATCCTCATTCCTTGTGCTCACAAGGGGTGGATTGCTTTGGTAGGGAAACACTGTTTAGTCCAAGTTTGCCTTAGAATTTGTTCACAGGTTGTCAGACTCTGTGCAGTTCTAAACGGTAATAAAGGGACTCTGTTACTAAGAAATGGAGAAGATTTTGAATTTTAGCAATTTTTGACATCCTCCTCAGAGAATCAGAATTGAGAGAGAGTAACCACATTAATTATATTAGTATTATAGTAATAAATTTTCAGAACAATGGTTTACACTGTGTGATTTTGTCTTCTAACTCTATCTTTTATGGAAAGTAATATTTTCTCACATTGCACGGGTCTTGCAAGTAGGATTGATTTTAATAATAGAATCATAGAATGGGTTGGGTTGGGTTGGGAGGGACCTTAAAAATTCTCTAGTTCCAACCCCTCTGCCATGAGCAGGAACATCTTCCACCAGACCGGGTTGCTCAGGGCCACATCCAGCCTGGCCTTGAGATCATTAATGAGATCATTTCTTAGCTCCCAGCTGAGCCAGGACATTTGGTTATTAGAATACTCCAGATACTACTTTTCTGGTCTAAAACAAAACTTTGCACCAGTCCTTAAAGCACCTGAGTTGCTCTACTTCTTAGACAGTTTGATTTACTAAGTCTCATGCTTTCCTAGGGTTTTTTCTCCCTTGTCTTGTTTGGGCCTTTATTCTTTTATATTGTGTCAGCCAAAGCATAGTGCCAAAACCTGACCTGAAGATTAAACAGAGAGACTTCAAAACATGTTGAGTCTGACTGTGGAATGTCTCCTGTGCAGGGCTAGGCTGCAGCAAGGAAATTCTTCAAAGTGTGTTCTGTTTTCACTCTCCTCTAGTGCTGAGTGCTAAACATTTCTTTTTTCTCTTTTATTTTTTTTTCCTTTTGCTGTGCTGTGTCATTAGTGCCAACTCTGTCTGATCCATGAGGAGAGCAAATTTCCTGCTTCTGCCTACAATGCACTTGAGAACCTTTTCACTAGAGCCAGTAAGAATGCTCTTGCACCGAGGAAACAAAAGAAAAGCCAGAGTAAGAATGTGATTCATTTCTACATAGCACTTGCATATATAAAATACAGCAAGCCAAAGCTGTATACATCCCAAGAGGTGTCACGACAAGCCCCTCCCACTGTGTTTCCCCAGAGGTCACAGCTTGGAATTGAGAGCTGTGCAAAACCAAATTCTAAAATTCTGCTGGTGCTCAGTGTGAGCTGGTCTTGCAAACTAGTCCCCCTAAAATTGGTCCATCTGTGATGGTGATGTAAAGAATAGTTTGTCTTTTCTCTCTGTTAAGTGTTGTGGATTTCACACAAAGAAGAAGGAACACTGGCATTGCAGATGTGCTCTTTTATTTCAGGATATAAGTCTTCATTCTTCTGCATTTTGGGGACTCCTATGAAATGTGTCCATAATATTTGTACACTCCAAAATCGTAGCCAACTTCTATGGCACAGTGGTGCCTCAGTATGGTTTCATTATTCCTGTATGTTTGCAGAGAGTAAAAGTCATTATATTTTGGGTGAAAGGTGGAGGTCTATCTCTTTTCACTCAGTGTCTACCTCTGAGCTAGTCACCATGACCTTCATTTAAAGTCATTTGAAAAACAGAGGCAGTTCCAGACTGTGATGTTGATATCTACAGTAGGATGAGATGAGTCACACTGTAGAAATTATATTTCTCACTAACCATAAAGGAAATCCACACAGCAGCTCAGTCATAAATATGTGCATATGGTCAAATAAATCTACCCGCAGTGTCCTGCTTCTCTTCTACATAATTTTCACACATTAAAAATTTGTAGTTGAGCTAAAACTTTTTATGCTGCAGGACTCTTGACATCAGGAAGCAAGGAGTGCAAGTCCAGGCAGTTCTGCTTCTGCCACCAAAACTACTCTGAGCTATCTCAGCTTACCTGTAGAGCACTGCACTGGGCAGCACCAGCATCCCTTTAATTGCAGAACATGCACAGAATTAATGCACTATTTTACATGTTACATTTTTACTTGTTAAAATTTTTGCAGAGACATTAGTTGAACTGTATTTCAGTTGAATTTTCTGGAAAAGCTTCACCTAACGCAACTTTTCCTTTCCCAAGAATGGAATATGAAGCAATCTCTTTAATTATTTTTTTTCATATTAAGTATGTTCTTATCTCTGTTCATTGAAAACTGTTGCACTTCTGTGCTGTGAAGTGATTTAAAAATGTGTCAGGACACAAATGCCTGGGACATCTCTGATCATCCCAAAATAAATGGTTATCCAACTTGACTCCATGAAAAATATCACAAACCTTCACTATACATTATGTGTACTACAGAGGAGTGTAGCATAAGTACCTTCCCAGAAACTAATTTTTTTTAGCTGTCAACAGCTACTACCACTACTGTGATGTTTAAAGTTGAAACTAAGAGTAAGAGTTGTCTGTTGTGCTTATCACACCTCTGCTTCCAGCAAGTGACTCAGTGGAGGGAGGTGGTAACTTGATTAAATGCAGAGGGTGAGAAACACACATAGTTAAGAACAAAGAAAAAGAATAATGTGACATCAGGAATAGAAATAGACAGATAACAGGAGGAGAGTTAATAGAAGGACAGGTAGTTGGATGCACAAACCAGATCAAAAAGGGGGAAAACAAAGCGAAATATGAAGGCCAGGTCTATGTAGTAGGCTGAGGCAGGAGGCAGAAAGGAAAGGGAAGCAAGAGTGGCAGGTCCTAAGGAGAAGTGATGGAAGCACCTCATAACCTGGGCATGTCTCTGGCCACCAAGTGTTTAGGCACAACCCTAACATTTTTCTAAGGGACAATTAAGATTCTTAAAAAAAGATCTCATCAATAAACAACATTCATTTAAACTTTATTGTCTAAGTTTAACATTTCAGTCTCAAGTTATTTGTGACTAAGTAGTTCACATATAAATCCCTCAGGTTTCATTTTCCTGGTGTGTTATCTGATACAGGAGAATGCAGCTACCAAAGCCCTCATCAAGTGCACAGAACAAGAGCTAATGGGTTTTGTGTGTCCACATAAAAGCATAGAAGTGAGACAAATTCACATATATTAGATGGAAAAGAGTCATAGAAATATGCCAGTGGGAACTGAGATTATGTTAAAAGTGTGAAACTATAGAGTATTTTATATATTAAGAAGAAATAGAGGAGGTACAAAAGTTTCATGTTTTATTCTCTTTGTAAAGTTCCAGTGCTGCCCTTGACAAGTCTCACTTGACTATTTCATTCAAGTGAAAGCAAATTCAACTTTACTTCACCCAGCTATGATGTCTTTGAAAACTGTCTCAATCTTACCATCCAAAGAGTACACCACTAAGAGAGCCAAACTCTTAATAATATATTGCATGACTCCAGACAAGGCATCTATCTTTGATCCAAAAAAATGTATAATGGCACTGGCTGAGCTCTTTACTCAAAAATAGAAAATAACATTTTCTTTCTTCTCATGCAGTTTAATGTTATCTTGAATGTTTTCTTGTTTTGATACAACTTTTTCTTCTGCTTACTAGAATAAAATTTGGGGGAAAAAATAGCGAGCTGCACTTTCACCTTTCTCCAGCATTCAAACAAAAACACTACAAAGCTCTCCTCTTACCAAGATGAAAGCTTAGCCACCTACTTTAACACCTATATTTCCGCTTCCTTCTCCCGCTGTAAAAGGCACCCCTCTTGCCTTCTGCTTTTACACACCTTGCAGCTGAGCTGGAATGAGCTCCAGATGCATGAGCTCACTAACTTGTTTTTCCTAACCTGAAGTCTTGCTAGGAAAAATGGATTATGTTTTCTAACTGAGCATCACTGCAGCCACTGTCTGGAGAGTTTCCTATCTCTACACAACTGTTATAGAACTGCTCTGTTTTAACAGAAATCTGCTTGTAGGAAAACAGTGTCTCTGTGGCTTTCACACCACGGTCACAAGTACAGCCCGCAGACACTCCTAAGGGGCCTGAACTGTGCAGGGTGTATTTTGCAGAAGGGGAGAATACATGACATATCTGGAATTTTGGCAAGGTCTAAAGAAACTGTTTAGAGTCTGGATACAGATCTGTCTTTTCTAATTTAAGAGTAGTCACATGATTTCATGCCCTGGCTAGTAAGGTTGATGCTGAGCCATCCACTATAGTATCTCAATAGTGTTTTGAAATGTATTGCTAGAGAGGTGCCAGGAGTATAATTTAGTAGGTCATTCTCCCACTGATGTTACTATCCATCTTCAGTTCATTTCTTCTGTGACTTGACATACAGGGACGGTTAAGTGTGTCCATATTTCAGAGTTAAGGATATTATACCTTTAAATTAATGCCTTTCCTCTTGAAAGTGCCTAGTGTGGAAATGACCCCCCCAGTATGTAAGAACTAATGACAGAACTATAGGTCATACTGGGGTAGGACATGGCCTTTGGTGCACACCTTTGTGGTGCTGAGGGATAGGATGCCTCGGGGTGATCACAAGTGAAGCCGAGACATGGCCTGCTTGAGTGGGAGCTGGGGCTGGAGAGTCTCATCTTTGACCACTCAGGCTCCAGCCTACCTGACAGTGCCACCAGCTGACACATCTGTGATGGCACTGGGATATCTCAGCCACCTGGAAACCCCTGAGACTGCCGTGTCAGCCCATGGAAGGTGCCCAGGAATTCATATGCAGGAACAGCTTTATACCCTGGCATCTGCAAGGGAAACATCCATTAAGAAGGGGTTAGGAAGGAGAGGTGGAGAGAGGCAAAAACGTCTTTATTTCAAAAATGTTCAGTATTGGTTTTCCTTTGTTCTGTGTTCCTCCTCAATTGTTTGAGCTCTCTCCTTTTTAAGGGGAATTTATTGCACAAATATATATTTTAGTCATGATACTTCTCAGGTCGCCAAGGCAGAGGAGATAAAAGTTGTGTGTCTCATTCATGGGATAACTCTTAACTAAAATTTCACATCTGTCATGGATATTTGCAAATGAGATCAATGTATGTTCAGTAGTAAAAATGAAAGCATGCCTACTTTGGTCTGAGTGAGCCCACTTTCAGGAGTGAAATATTTGTCAGGTAACAGTAGTATGCAAATCAACTAAATTTTTAAACAAAGTTAAATGGGCTGAAGAGGTAGAAGTAGGAAACCACTGTCCGTCAGCAGGACTTAGGGGTGACCTTTCAGCAGATGAGCTGAGGAAAACCACAGTATAGCCAGACAGACATGTATTCGTGCTTTAAACTCCTGAAGCTTACAGCTTGCCCTTCTTTCCTTGCAAGTTTTCTCTGTATCTTATTAATCAGAGAGATGACAAAAGCTCTGCTTAATACCACCTTTGACTGATACATATTAAGGGAAATGTATTTGGTCCCAGTTCACCTCTGGTCTACTGCAAGTCTTTATTTATTACCATGCTTTTTCCAAGCTAATAAGTCTTATAAACTAAATTTGATTTTTTTAAATAACCTATGAATCTTAAGATTCAATTGGAAGCTTTTGAAGCTTTACAGCATATAACTGGAGCTGATCTCATATTCTTTATTCTTTAACCTGCAGGTCAAACAATTATTACTTTCTGTCTCTTACTCTAATTTTGTGCCAGCCTATTTTAGCTTGCTGTCTGTCGTGTTGGCGGACTGAACTTTTCTGTAGTTCTACATAATACATTTCTAGCTCAAAGAGTAAAACATTTTTAAATTAATATGCATGATTTGCTAAGAAAAGTGTTAACATAAATATCAGTATTTTCCAACTGAATGTAATAAAGCTGTAGTCCTGTCTGATGCTGGTTTCCACTAGTCCAGCTACACCTAAAATTAAAGACAATTTTCTGTTGGCTTTAAATCAAAGTTCCAGAAATTAAAGCCATTTTCTCAATAAACAGGTTCTTAATTTATTTTTTTTAAGACCAGAATAAATCACTATCTTTTCATGATTAAATTATGTGATGGTTGTAAATGTGGTCCCTTGCATGAAAATGTGTGATTTAATATGTCTGGCAGTCAAAGAAATAGGTTTCCATGATGAAGCCACATGGACTTTTAGCAGGGGAAGGACTGGATTAATCAGGACGAATTATTTTTATTGTTTTGTGGTCTGCTTTTGTTGTCTGATTTTTCAGACAGCAGGTGGATAAGAAAGTGATGAGATGTACCTGGTGAGGGTTGTCTGACCTGCTGTTTTTGCATTATGGCTCCCTCCTTTTACTGAGGAGGTGCTTTGCTGTGCTGGGTAGATGCCCCGCATGCTGTGGACTGAAACAGAGTGGGTGGCTGTGTCTCTTTGTGTCAAGTGCCTGACAGGCACCAACCTTTCTGTTTTGCACCTTCCATCCTTCCTTCGAGTATGTGTGCAGGTGTGCATCTTATGTCACATGCATATATGTGTATAAAATGTGCTTGTGTGCACAGAATTTGTATAGGGCTTGGAAAGCAGCATTTTACATCGCAAGAACAGAACACTGAGATGTTTTGTGACCATTATTAGCTAGAAAAGTAGCCACACAGCAGGAGAGCCTCTGCTATGCATAGTAGAGAGGAAAGTTTAGCAAAAATTAATGGGCTACTGGTGACAAGAAAAAGATTTTGTAATCACTAAGTGGGAATAGAAGGCAACATGGCATTACTTTTCAGCTTGCTCTCATTTATATTGATCTGTAAATTACACAGTGCCTGAAGCTATGCCTCTGTAAACATGTTCTGCAAAGAGTATACAAAATATATAGACACTGCATGACCAATATGATTTGCACTAAAGGAATGGTGAAGTAAAAAAAATAACAGCAAGACCACAAGGACTCTTGTGATCATGGCTCAAGCTTTTTGCTTGAGGCAAAAACTTCAGTTATCGTGCATGAAGTACAGATGTTGAAGAGACAAATGCCTGTAAAAGAGGAAGCAGGGTAGCAATAAGTGATGAACAAAAGTGTCCGGGGCATAGAAATGGAGATAATGAGTAGACAGACAACTGGAATTACAGGAAAACATATTCAACAAATTGTGGTGAAATTCAAACTGACAGAAAGAAAAATTTGTAACCAACCTACAGCAACCAAAGCAGCAATCGACCAGCAACCAAACCAGCTGGGATGGACAATGAGGCAGAGGACTTTTTCACAGTGGGGCTTTGTCGTTTCCCATAGGAGTTACTGCACTGAATTAAAGGACTGCCTTACTTTAGCTAGAGAAGTTGACTACATACAGCTTTACTTATTTTTCGGATAAAGGAGAACATGGTGACTGCAGAGTGTGAGGCATGTCATAGACAACTGAAAAAAAAAAGGCAGGAATGAAGTAGTTAAAATTAGGAGGTAAGTGGGAATTAACTTTAAGTGGTAAAATAGGCAGTGTATGGTCTAAATAGAAGTATATGGGAGAAGGTTTTTAAAAAGGTAATGAGTTCGCTGGTGAGGTTTTTATATGTACTGTAATGCACCCAGCAGGACAAAGATATTAGGAGAAATAAAAATATATGAATCCAGAGAGAATCTGAACATCACATCGTAACTGATCAGATTTGACCAAACCATACTGAAGACACAAAACTTGGCATCTAAATGTGAAGGCTGACACTTTCAAAGAGATAAGTAGATGGAAAGGGGGAGGGAAAAGTGAACTTGCTTTAAAGGGAATTCTGTCAATCCCCATGGTACAAACTGTATGTTGCTTAGACTGTTTTAAGATATATTAACCAGATGCATATGGAATTTCTCACTCTTTACATCATCCCTGCTAAATAAAAGGATAAGAAGGCAAACAGATCTTCCTAACCAAAGATTTGCCGTCCTAATGAGGCCCCTGTATTTACACAAAGCTCATTATCCCATATCCACTACCCTGTTGCAGATGAAGATGCTCATGAATAGGTACAGCCAAAGCACATGGTACTTGATCTACTCACAGCCACCTGATTTGCCCCCAGGGACAATTTCAGCCCAGGTGCAAATTAGAGTTTCTGAAAAACAAGGGAGTCCCAAATGAGCAGGTGGGGTTAATGTGTCCAGAAGGGCAAAAAAGGCTGTTAAAATAACACATCTGTATTGTTGTCAAGTAGAGGACAATGAGGAAAGCCTTAATCTGTCTTTCAAAGGCAATCAGAATCAAGGCTTTGTAAAAGATCTAAGCAACTCCAGATATTCAAGTGCAGAAAGTAAACAGGGAAAGATGATATTTATCTGATAATTTGAAGGAAATGAAGCTCAAGATACTGATGAGATGTTTTCAGTTTTACACAAATTTTACTTCCACTTCAATTACTGGGAAGGTTTTATTGCCTGAAAGGAGATTTAGAATATTAAAACCCGACAACTAGATCATGAAGGAATATAAGTCAGACGTACAGCTTTTCAAACACAATAATGAAATATTAATCCTGGGAATGTAGGTGAAGTTTCTCTGACTTTGGTTCCAAAAGACTGTTTGGGAACCAATCCTGAATTCATATTTATCCAACTACTTTATTCTCTAATTCTTCTGTAGTCATCAGTCTCCTCAGAACTGAAGTGAAAGTCTTTTGCTAGAGCTTCCAGGACTGTTCTTAGATCTTTGTACCTGCCAGATCTCAACTATGTTTTCTAAAACCACACAGCAAGTTTTTCTGGCCCTTTTTTTTTGGCATGCAAGCTCTTTTCAGTACCGGTTCAACAGAAACATGAACTAGATGCTATTTCCAATATTACAATGCAAAACCATCAGCTCAAGGGTACAGCACTTCCGTAAGAGAAGATAAAAGTTGAATAAATTTATGCACATTTGAAAATATTGGGGCCTTGGATTTTGCTATGACACTACTTCTTGGGGGTAAGCAAGGGCAACTGGTCTCTTCTTATTTCTTTTATCTAATCTGCTCTGAGTACTAACTGGCAGCTACATTTTATTATAAAGTCTTGAAAACAGATGAATGTTAAGTATTGTTAGAGGAAACAAGTAACTGTTGTATTTAGCTTTGGCAGAAACACAAATGCATTTTTAATATCTTTCTGTTTCATCGAAACCCATTAAGGGAGCTTTTCCTTTTCTGCCTACCAGAAGTGCAGTCTGCATTTGACATCATGGTAATACAAATTCTACAGAAAGTTTGCAGTTAGTGCACTTTAGCATTGCTAAAAAATCCTACAGGACCTGACTATTCTCTTGCTTTATCTTGATGGATGGCTAAGCAATTCAAAACAGAATGGCTCTTAAATTGAAAATTGAAACCTGCAATCAACCTAAAATAAGGTTAGTGCCTTAACATAAAATGCAGAAAACCTTTAACATTTTCTCAATTTTTCTCTTCTTGGTTTTGTTATATAGCAAGGGGCTGCCACCTGGCAGAAGCAGGCTGCAGAAGTCACCATTCTCACTTCACATTCCAGGTGCACAGCCTGCAGAAAGCTCCCTTTGTTCCTTTCTCAAATGTGAATTAACAGTAGGAGCTTTTATAGCTCTGACACAGAGTGTGAGCCATGTAAGAGAACAACATGAAACGCCAGTGTACTGTGGGGCAAAATCATGCCTTGCAAGGAGAAACACATTTTAAAAATACACATGTAATTTCAAAATAGAGCATAGAGATTTAAGTTTTTAAAAAATCAAAGTGCGTGTAAACTCGGATTTGCCTGATAGAGGGAAAGAAGTTTACAGATTAGGAAGGAGTGAAGACAAGAGGGGATTAAAAACATAAAAACAATCCTCTCTCTTTTTAAAAACTTGTACAGATACATTTTCTTCACTCCTGCATCCTTTAAGATGTTCAGCTTCTCAATTCAGGTGGTCATCAGCTCCTATCTCATAGTCTAAATGAATTATACAGATTAAAAATGCAAGGCCAAACTCCATGCTCTGCTCACTGGCACTGCTGTACTGGCAGTGGTGGCACCAAGCCAGCAACACCATCTGAAGATCTATCTGAGAGACAGAGTGAAAGTGCATGAGCTTGAGGTTGGCACCATGCTCATGCAGCCACACGGCTTCTCTTCCCCTCAGAGCCAGTGCCAAGGAAGGGCACCTCGTTCTGTGAAGGAGGGTGTAAGTCAGAGATGAAGCAGCAGCCTCAAATTTCTTGTACTCTTTGTCCAGCACAAGTTTTTGGGTGTAGACTGTTGTGAATGCTGGATAATTCTGAGTATGTATGTATGTGTGTGTGGCATGCCAAGGTCTATTTATCTCCTACCAAATAATTTCCCCATAGTTGTCAACCTGCTCTAACGGAGAGACCAAATTATACACCAATGCCTTTTTTTCTGCTTTCCCTGGTCATTACTCAGTTTTAATAATTTGTATTATTATGTTTTAAAAAGGCAAATAGAAAAAAATCATCACCTGTCAAAGACTCCACAATCAAGCCTCCTTTTCAGACAGTTCTGCAGGTGCATGTACATATTGAATAAGGCAATAGAGCTTCTGATGCAAAGCAGAGTGAAAGCATCACAGCCTTTTTAAAAAGAACTGAGGTGGACAGTCATGTCAAATAGACCAAAGGTATCTGTATGACTCAGAGAGCTAAGGACCAGCCAGGACTGCTGGTTCTTCTCCCTCACCAGGAGCAGACCACAACCACTGCAGGTTCTGCACACCTCTCTGCCACAGCTACTATCAGAGCTCAGGAATCTGAAGAGTTACAGAACTAGTTCATCACCAATTTGGTAATTAATTCAAAGCTGGAAGCTAGAAAAATCAACCACGGAGAGGTTGCTGAGTACGACTCTAATAGCATGTTTTTACCACTTGCTGACCCACCCAATTCTTCCTTAGGAGTTGAGCATCATTCACAAGAGGGGCACATCTCTGCTGGCTTTTACTAGTGAACCTCTATGTGAGTCTAACACAGTAGTAGTCATGTGCTTGCTCAGAGACTGAGGCAAACATGCCAAGAATTCTTTTATTATAAATTTCAGCTTTTTTAAGTGGCATGTGTATGTTCCTGATTTCTCTTTCTGAGTCTCAAAGCTTTTTGTACTCTTCCCATCCCTTCCCTTCCCTT
>VWZF01004172.1:0-23220 GCA_013396755.1 Sclerurus mexicanus | reverse complement strand
TTCCCTTCCCTTCCTTTCCCTTCCTATGTAATAATTCTGTATACTGCCTCAAATATTACTTTTCAGTTAGAGAACCAGCTAGAGCATATTATATTTCATCATTGAGATTTTTAAAGAAACATTTACAACATTTTATTTCTTAGATTTTCCTTTTCATTTGAAGTACAAGTGGTAGTGCATTTCTTCAATTTATTTTTTTTTTTTAATCAGGAGCCAAATAAACAAGTGACACTGCAGAACTCCTACACTGAGAGAAGGGGGGAGAAGTGAGAGGGAGAAACAATGGAGAAAAAATCTAGGAAAGGAATGAATTTGCTCTCCAGAGCTTGAAGCTCTGGCAAATAGTTTGTTGAAATTTTAATTTTATCCAATCTGGTTCAAATTATATGCTTTCTCATTACATGGTTGCTTTGCAATCAAGTGTTTATTTCTGTACCCCTATGTGTTTTGTATACACACTGAAGATGAAGTTTTATTCCATGCTTAGCCATCATTGGATTAAGAGCTGGGGGAAGGAAGGGTGAAAATGCTTACATTTAGTGTGTTTTGATGACTCATTTTACACTGAAAAGCTGCCAGATATGCATCATTTCCATTTGTTGGGAAATGCTGTTTCAGTCACTGAAATTGGTTTTGATCTATGGTGGGGGTCTTGAACCTACAAGCAAATGGAGATCACCTGGTAATCATCCTCACGTTGATGCCAAAGTTGAAAATGCTGCTGTTTTAAAAATGCAGCACCAAAGAAGAGAAGCTGTGCAGTTAGAATCTGTTTACTTCAGGAATATAATGAAAGAGATGGTGAAGACCACAAGGTAGATGGGATGCAACAAGGAAAAGTAACATGCATCTTCTTAAAGTGATCAAAATCAAAGTCAGTGGCACTGAAGCACCTGAATATCAGTCCTGTCTTCAGTATAGTAATACTAAATACAGCTCTGCAAAGGTAATTTAGGTAGCTGGGAAACTGGAGAGCTTTCTGTTTTGGAAGGAATAGATGGATTTTACATAACCTCTGTTCTTCCCACTGTCTTAAAGATGAAGATTAGATTGTTGTCAGAGATCGGATTTCAAAGAATTTCTGAGGTATTTTTATCAAACTGCTTTTTAAAGAGGTGGAGTTTCTAGTGGTTTTATAATGGAAACATTTGCTATTTACAGGCTTTAATTTAATTGCTTAATTGCTGCTTCAGAATGCAAAGGACTGGACTTGAGCCAAGAGTCATTTTTCACAAAGAAAATATTTATTAAAAATAAAAGCAAACTTCAGCCGTATCATGCAAGCTGGAAATCGAAACAGAGGTGGTAGCAAGAATTCTCAACCATTTTCTAACTCCTCAGGAATGTCCATTAATACAGACTTTAAAGTTCCTCAGGGAAAACATAGTTTCTCTTACTGGTTAAGAACAGGCCAGGGAAAAGACTTGCAGCGTTGCCTAAGGTACATACATGCTTAGTGAAATTAAGAAAGAAATGGCTAAATGGCTGCTATGCCTAACTTCTTTTGACAAGGTGCCTTGCCTATAAAAAATACACCCCCAAATACACAGGTGATTTCAGCCTGCAATTGCAGTAATATTCTGATGATTGTCAGCTAACACAAAACCTCACACATATCAGGTTCTCAATGCAGGATAATAATTTCTAAGACACAAATAGCATTGTCTAAATAAAGTCTCCTCTGTTCAGATTCCTAGTTTGACAGTTTACAGCTGCCTCTGCATATTAGAGATAACAGGAGGAAAAAATAGATGTATGGAAATCAGACACGTTACAGAGTTAGAGCTATCTTATTTCACAGGACTACCTCGCTAGATGATCCTTGCTTGGCTCACATCTTGTATGACACATATCCAGCCATGAAGAGCTTGATTTTGAATTCCTGGCATCCTCAGCTGGCATTGAGCTGAAGAATACAGGTGATTCCAAATAGGTCACTCATTGCTTCTCTTCTTCAGAGAGCTTGGTTTTCAAAAACTTATGGAAGGTTTATCTTCAAGCATGGGAAGCAGAAGTAATGTGTTAAAGAAGTATTTAGCACATCAATACAAAGTTTTCTGATAATATATTAAGGACTATTCTGGACACCTTTGCTATAATAGATTCTAGGAATGAACAAATTGACATTTGAAGAGCCTAGTGGGTCACCTAACTCATCCAAAGAATATGCAGAATTAATAACTATGAGCCCTTGGATATTACCTTGAGAATAAGCTCAGGAAGAATAAATAATTTATAGTCCATTTGTAGTTGCAAGTCTTTCATTCTTACAGATACATTTGAAACTGGAGCAGAATTTAATAGTGCAAGAAGCACAATAAGAACAGTGGTTAAAAGCTCCTCCTCAGTGTTATCTTTGGACAGAATTGTCTGCGCCGAGCTTTGCATAACTCAGCCAATTCTCGCTCTTCACATTCAGGCATGAGGTTTAAATTCTCAATAGACCATTATAAGCTCTCACTCAAGCTGGTGTAAATCCAGAACAGCTCCTATGATGTCAGTGAATAAAGTTACTCTGAATTTACTGCTGTGTAACTGGGAGTGGATTCTGATCTCATCCACTTTATTTTTTTCTGTAAATTACTATGCCAAATCCTGATGGCCTCACATAGGCAAGAACTAGTGTTTGTCATTAGCACAAATTCTGACTGAGCAAACAATCCTAGGATGCCCTTTAATCTCTTCTTGTTTTCATAGCTTAGCCATGCACTCCTAACAACTCCCTGTACCAGCTAGTCACTCCTTTTGGAGACTGTGGCAACAAGGCTGAGGATGTAGACACTGGAGAAAATTATTAAAGTAATTTTCAAGCTGTGTTTCCACCAAAACAGCAGGAGTGCCTCATAGGTCAATGTCTGCTATGTCTCCATTCCACACCTCCCCTAAAGAGCTGGGAAATCCTCACCCCAGAGTAAAAAATCATCCTTCATTTCTGCTTCTCCATTATTCTTCATCTCTCAAAACATTATCCATGTGTGCTACATTACTACTGCTGTGGCAGAGCAAAGTAAAGATTGGCAACCTAAAATTCAGTTTTTCCCAACAGAGCTTCTCTGCAGCAAGCTGACTGACTCTACTGAGCTCTGGCATGCAACCTGCCACCTGGCATCAGCAAGGTGCATCCTAACTGCATCCCTTCAAAGCCTTTTTTTCTGGGAAGAAAGCTCTAAATTGCAGCGCATCTGAAATGAATGAATAAACTCATTCCAAGTGTAGGTGCTGCAAAATATATGTTTGATAAAATAATTCTTTTCATGAGAGTTTATGTTAATTTCTTCCTCTTCATTGCTATATGCAGAAGGATCTCTTTCCATTAATTTTATAACAATAGCCTTATTGCTCCATGTTTTTATTAGATCTAAAATTGGTATAAAATGAAAGATGTTTACAGTTTCACCATCCAGAAAATGGAAGGAAAGTCTTGAAATTAATACAAAGAAATTATATGGAATCTAGCTAATTACTGGCTGTAAAGCATGTAGTCTTACAACAACAAAGTAGTGCAGGAAAACGCTGATCGTAAAGGGGTAGAATAGCTAGATATAATGCACGTAGCATTTTAACTATCTGAAAAACACTCAAACCAAGGACACTAAAAATTTGCCCCAATAATGCGTCTTTCAAAAGCGCTGAACCCAAAATTTAACTTGTAGGAACAAAAAACTCTCCCTAAAGATGGGCCTGCAACTCTGATCAGATTCCCTCAGCATGCTTAAATTAATTGACTGGCCATAACCCAAACCACTGTGACTGGAGATTTATGGAAATGTGGCATAGTCACTCTTTTTCCTTGCCTAAATTGTGATAATTTGGTGTTGAAAAAATGCCTCTCACTGTGTCTTGAAGTCCATTGCTATAATGATCAATGATTGCAAAATTGTTTATTGCAACATCTTGAATGTTTTATGTTTAGTTTTCAATGTCGCTGAACTAAAGGGCAAAAGAAAGTTTTCTATGATCTCACGCGCTCATGCCTTAGATCTGTGGCAAGACGGTCCCAAACTCGTGCACAAAGGACCTTGCGCCATGCTGAAGACCAGACAGGCTGGAGGGGCAATCCCATGTGTCAGGGTGCATCCAGGCTATCGGAAGCATGAGGCCTTTGCCAGTGGGACTGTCACCAAAGCATTTGGAGCTATGCAGTTTCTGTATAGACATCTGTGATTGTGGCAGGATCAAGTGGTGCTCCAAGTGTTGTGCTCAGGGGTTGGTTACAGCACGCCTATGGCCACCCCTGTGCTTTTGCAGCTGCACCTGGGGGCGTAGCAGCTGAGTGCTGGCTGAGCTCCGAGCAAGCAAAGCACACAAAGCACCTGCAGCCAGAGCTGCCTGCAAAGACCCCAAAGCACCGCGGATTGCAACAGGGACAAATGCACCCCCTGGAATTCCTCCGATGCTGTTTAAGCATTGCTTAATAAAAAAGAAGCTATTCCTTGGTTTAAAGAAACTTTTGCCATTTTTTCTTTGCTCTTGAAGCTTCAGCTGGAGATGATTTTGTTCAAATACCTTCATCAATTATTCCGTGAGGCAGAGGGCAAATAAGGCTAGAAGGGACTTTCTGAATTATTTCTTTGTCTTCCTACTGAGGAAAACCCTTTTCCACGCAGTACAGAGAGGATTGCTGTGCTGCCTTAGTTTGTTTTGCAATGTCAGGCCTAAACTGGTATCAACAGCAGATGACAACAGCCATCCCCAAACCCCCTTGCAATTCCTTTACAAACTCCTCACTTCTGGAAAAAGATTAAGATTTGCAATTCAACTACAATATTACTTAACCTATCAAGTGACTTACATGAAGTCAAGGGTGCTGCATTTACAATTGCCACTTCAATACAATTGAGTGTTACAAAGCAGTGATAAAGATGTTTGTCTGAAAGTTTTGGGTATTTCGTATTATTTTGCTTATGAATCTAATAATTTTTTATAAATTGTGGAGAACAGAAAATATATAGCTGGCTTTTTAATAACAACACTGAAAGAATACCCTTCAGGATTATAGTCTAATTTTATTTCTTGACATCCATTCAGCACCTGCTGTCTTCAGACACATCAGCCATTTATGTCAATTATTTAGGGTTCCCCTTTTGGTTCTGGAGAGCAGTTCTTCCACTTCAGAATCCCCTTCTGCCCTCATTCAGTTTTTATCAGATTCTCACCTCAAAATCCTCCCACAGCTGGTTGTGATGGAGAGATCAAGAAAAAAGGAACAAGCTGTTTTCTGTGCTGGTGAGATACCCCAGGGAGCTTGAACTCTGGAATTCAGGCTCTGGAAATGCATCATTCCTTCCATTTCATCACATGTTGCTGTTTGTTTGGTGAAGTGTTCAAACTGCAGTGGCACCAGCACACCAACTGGCTTTATAATATAATTTCTGGTACTATAATCTAGCTGGTAATATAATCTTTGTGAAGAACTACACAACCCTAGAACAGAAACTTTGGAAGTCAAGTTCAAAACAAAACAAGGACCATATCTTTTATGGAATTTTAGGGGGAAAATCTTCCGCTTTTAAACTGAAAAGAACTTTACACACAATGTTTCAACTTAACAAACTAATAACATAGCAAACTAATTGTCATAGCAACTATGACAATTAAATAGGAATGGTTTTTGCAAAGGACTCGGGTGACACTAGTTGATTCATTAAGAGCCACAGGACTCAAGCCTGTTTCCTGTCGTTCCTGCTCCTTTGCCATGATGCTGTCAGCTCTCAATTCTACAAACTAACTGCATGCCATCACTGCAGTACCACAGCCATGGGTTTGGTTCACATACTCCTCCTGCGGGATTGAGCCTCAGACGTGCAATTTAGGGGGTGAGTGCTCCTGGTGGCCTCAGTTTCTGGTTTAACTTTAGAGGGTCTTTAGTCAGTGATGCATGCCTGGGGTCAGGGGACAACAACAGCATACATACACACTTTAGGGCACAGATTGTTACGCTGAAACACGGAAATAACAAAAAGCACTGCGTTTGTGGCTACATGTAACTTAAGAACATAATTTCAGGGTTTTCACAGAACTGGAAATACTGGTAATTGCTTTCAAAATAATTCCTAAAAGAGATATGGCATTTCTCTGGAAATGGTTTCTTCATCACAATTATTCTACTTGTCGGAAAAGAAATGGCTGTGATCTGCATCAGAGAAGTGCTAAGGACAGATCTGTATCACCTCCCTCTGACTGGTGTGCTCAACAGGCATATACAGCTGCTGGTCCTCAACCAGCTCTGGATTCTTCTAGCATATTTTTGGATGAGCAGGATGCATAAATTTAAAAAGAAAACATTTGCCAGACCACACATCATTTCATTTTTGCAGCCCTTATTTTTAATAAACTATTACTTCTTCCACAACACTGTAATATTTTCCATAACACTTCACTTTTCCAAAGCATTGTCCAAGCCTCCTCTGGGCTCTGGAGCAGCCAGTCCTGAAATTCTCACATGATTTATTTTCCCAGGCACCCTCAGTTCTCCTGTGGATATTAAAAGAGCGAGAGTTTTAAATAAACTCATATATAAAAAAGTATTTTTTGTCAATTGCATGTACAACCTACTATTTGTATTTCTCTCATACATATGATTCATCATCTTTATTTTAGTATGAAGATAAAGTCAAATCCTTGGTGTTTCCTCTTGCAAGAATATGTCCTGTTTGACCTTTGATTTCCTACTGAATCTATTCCACAACTAGTGGGTTTTTAAACAATGATACAAAAAATCTGAATTTGATTGTGCTTCTGGGAAGACTTGCCCATCAAAGAATGACCCGCATTATGTTGTTCTTTTCCATCTACTCTGTGAGTATAAGGATACATAAAGCAAAAATGGAAATACACATGCTGAAAGTACTGTGCTGGGCCAGGTACTTGGTCTGTAAAATTCAATTTTAAATACTTTTATATCTGTATTCATAGGCAGAAGGAGTTAGTTCTTGTTTTCAACAAAACATTAAAAATAACTTTAGTAGGAAAAATTTAAAATCAGTGTCAAGTATGGCACTTCAAATTAAAATTTTTAATAAGTTTAATGTCCAGAATTAGACTTTCTTATTATTGTAATTATTTAAAATCTTCATTTCCAGAGTTTATAAAAACTTCTATCCACCATTTGATTCAGATATCTTGGAAATTTTCTAACACTGCATAAGGAAGGTCATATAAGTGTGGTGGAAACTGCCAAGTTTTTGTCATCAAAGTCTAAATTATCTTACTCGCGATGTCATGTATAATACTAATTATGTAAGACTAACTTCTACTCCTGGAAATTGCAAGTAACAGAAAGGCACTTCAGTGAAGGAGAATGCGTATATTTGAAGTAATACTGAGCAAGCAAACTCACAGATGCATGAAAATGTGGACTGTAAGGAACCTCTGGAGGTCATCAAGTCCTCCCTCCCACTCAGAGCCAGCTGGTTGCTTCCTTATCCATGACTTTGTTTGATGAAGATAATACAGTGCTTCCTCTTAGAAAAGACATGAACATCTGAAGTTTTGGTTGAGGTGCTTCTCCATGTCACGGGATGAAATGAGCTCTTTTGTGTAAGTTCAACAAGGCATCGCAAACCAGGGCATGAGATGAGGTTCCACCAAGCTAAACTTGGGGAATAGACTGATTGCAGTGCTCAGACACTGGCCACAGTCCATACATTTGTCAGTATTATTTCAAAGAAATATTTGTACATTTTTAAGGCCAAAAGATCATCCCACAGAAAGGTCAGACTCTTGACATAGATTCTTGCTTTAAGCTCATAATCCAGAGTTAAGATAGGTATTTTAGGTAGATATTTTAAAAAACATTTCAAGTTCTGAAGATTCAACTGAACTTTTGTAAGTTGTTTCAGTGGTTAATTAACTTCACTACATAAACTGTACATTTTAGTTTTATTCTCAGTTCTTCTGACTGTAGCTCTCCAACACTGCATTTTGCTAAAAATGTGTTTGATGGAGCAGTTCACCATAAGAGTTTCATGTTTCTGCCCCGATTGTACCAGACAGCAAGATAGCTTTTTATGTGCCTTATCTTATGGTCACAGTCCTGTTTAAAGGAGAGATTTGTCTGATTGTGGTTTGTTAGATAAATGCCCCTCTATCAGAAATGCTCGAACACGGGTCACCTACAATCACATGACTGCACACACGTGCACCTGCCTACACTTACACACACACAGAGGTATTTAGTTTCTCTTTAACCCTCCTTACTCAGCTAAGTTGATGCAATGGTTTATAACTTTCAAGGACAGATTTTTATAATTTTGCTATGCCAAATTTCATATTTTATCATTCACAAAAATACAGAACATCAAACCACAAAAATGGCACACCCAGCAATCACACAGGAGTACTTTTTAGTCAAAAATTATCTTTTACTTTTTTTGGTCCCATGCACAATTATGGAATAGTTGTCATGGTGTTGACTCGAGTAATTTTCATCTTAGAAAGCAAGTTAACACCCAAATAATCTAAATTAGTATTTTGCTGAAGGAACACTCAACCAACTTGTCCAGGCCTCACTAAAGGTGCTGAATGGAGCCAGTAATTTCAAAACTAGGAATTTTAGGTCTATGTGTATTGTACATCTCCCCTCAGGAGTAGATATAACAGGGACACAGGGGACCTGGGTGACAAATAGGGATGTAACCCACAGGCTGGTAATGCCAGTAAAGCCTGTTCCCTATGTCATTACTGCTAAATCTACTTCCTTCAGCAGCGTCTGGCCTGTATCAAAAATAGTGTGGCCAGCAGGACCGGGGCAGTGATTGCCACCCTGTACTCAGCACTGATGAGGCTGCACCTCAAATCCTGTGTCCAGTTCTGGGCCCCACTAGGAAAGAGACATTGAGGTGCTGGAGCATGTCCAGAGAAGGAGCTGGGGAAGGGTCTGGAGGGTAAGTCGTATGAAATGGCTGAGGGAACTGGCATTGTTTAGCCTGGAGAAGAGGAGGCTCAGGAAGACATTACCACTGTATGCAAATACCTGAAAGGAAGTTGTAGGCAGGTGGGGGGTGGCCTCCTCTCCCAGGCAGCCAGTGACAGGATGAGAGGAAATGGCTGCAGGCAGTGCTAGGGAAAGTTCAGGTGGGGCATCAGGAGGAATTTCTTCACTGAAAGGGCTGTTAAGCATTGGAACAGAGCATGGAAGATGGCGGAGTCACCATCCCTTTAGGTGTTTAAGAAATGACTGGACATGGAATTTACAAGGTGGTGATTGGGCAAAGGTTGTACTCGATGATCTTGGAGGCTTTTGCCAACCCTAATGATTCTATGATCATATTCTATGATGTCTCCCAGACGTGAATGAAATACCACATTCCCTTCACACCTTTTATTTAGATGTATGCAGATGCGAAAGTGTAAATTGGTTACTATGATATACATCTTAACATAATAACTGGTATCTCCTCTATTGGCTCAACCTTTTTGTAATGATTGTTCTGCTGAAAGGGTAAGTGATCTACTAGCGGGGTCATACTTTATAAAGAAATTCTCATATACTTGTACAAAAGTTACATTACAAAGGTCAATCTACCCTTAATGTATTTCTAAGGAAGGCTTTTTTAGTAATTTTAAACTAAATTAAAGGTCTAAATCCAAGATCTGTTTCAACAGCAGGAAACAAAGACTCCTAACAATGTGGAAGATTTTGTGTTCAGTAGTGCATGTGGTGTTTATGAAACTCTCTCTGTTTCCTTAAAATGCAAAAAACAAACAGATTTTATAGGGTGATAAAAAAACAGTGGACATAAGAAGCCTGGCATTCTGAGGTAAACAGTTGAGGTGTGAAATATGCTCTAACACAAAGAAAGCCAAAATACATCCCAAGAGTTCATGAGATTAGATATTCCTGTCCATTACATAAGTATTTTAGTTTGGACGGGTAATGGATTTGTAATAAGATATTATTGTAGACTTAAATTTACTCTTAGGCTTTTTTATTATTTAAAGAGTAATGCTTTGATTCTTGCAATTGCATGATCCTTTGCGTTAACTGTTTCGCGTGATCATTAGCATAAAATCAACTCATAGATAAAGACCAATTTACATAACACAGAGGTAGTTCTTGGCTAGTTTTGTTGGCTTCTTTGTCTTTGTTTAATCAGCGCATGCATATTTTCTTCCATAAATTAAAGTCAAATTTGAAATTGTGGCTGGACATAAATTTCTCATAATTTCTTGAGGCTCAAAACCATGATGGCAGAATGGAGCATCCAGTAGAAGGATGATACCAGGAGTTAATCATCTTAATTACATTTTATTCTGATGTTCAATTTCTCAAACTCCACTTCCCAGTGATTAGATTTTATTATGCCTTTATGCAAAGGTCAAAAATCTCACAGCCCCAAAGAGCTGTTCAGTGTTTAAATCTCTATCCACACTAATCTTCTCTTCTAAACTTCTGAGTTTAATTCCTTGCGTATAATGGGACTTGCTTTGTAGTTTTTACTCCATTTAATTGTATTTTTATCCTTTTCTCAAATTTCTGATTTCCTCCTGAAATGCAACTTCTTCCCTTGGACATAATGTTTTACACTCAGCGTTACATGTATAGGCACAGCCACTTCTCTGCCATGTTTTTTACCTCCAAGATACTGGCAGATGCCTGGAGGGCATTTGCTTTCTTGTCTGCGGAGCGTCCCAGAGCATTACACTGATTACTAAATATGTGTCTGTGTGACTGCTTGCCAAGGCAGTCTCCTATCCTCAGATGAGACTTGCAATTTTCTTCCATGTGCATTACTTTCTATTTAGTTTTGTTAAAATACATTGTGCTCATCATGACAACCTAATTAAGCCGTTCAGCTTGCACAGCACAGGCAACTTTTTCCTTATTCACTACCCTGGCCGATTTCTCTGTCACCTGCATGTGTGATTAGCACAGATGCGATGTCAGTGTCTAGAATGATCTTATATAAGATGGAGCCACTCTGTAGTGAGACCACTAAAAAAGGCCAGCCTTTTTTTTGAATGTTCCTAATAATAACTCCATTTTGTATCTATGACACAGGTTTCAGTCCTTTCCATATCAATTCCCTGTAGTACAAGCTTTTTAATTAAATCATGATGTGGTTCTAAATCAGTATTGCAATCTCAGATAAAACCCTGTCTTCTGGGAGATAAACTTTCTTATAAATTCTGTGTAGATGGGAACTAATGCGGATTGTTATCACCTTATTCAGCTTCTTCTTTCACTTCATGCTAGAGAGGTCCAGGAGGAGTGTCCTGGCTCAACAGCGGGTCAAGGGTTTGCCATATTCAGCCTTCATGCTACAGTGTGTGCCCTGTCTGTAGTGACCAACTGAGAATTAAGGAGTACAGAGGGTTGTCAGTACCTCCTTCCTCAATTGTTCTGTTCTGGCAGTGTTCAAAAACACATAGCTAGTTCTAGTAATTTACTAGAACTTAGTTTTACATCCTAATTAAATATTGCTTTAAAATGTGGCAAGAAGTATCAGATGTGTACATGTGTTGTATTGTATTATTTGAGTGGTGAAAACTGGTAAGTACTGCAGCTGCATGCTAGGTGTTAAATAAAAAGAAAAGCAGCAGTCTTTGTCCAAAGGGATTTATGTAGCCCCAAAACATAGGTATCTGTCCTTTTGTTCCACAAAGGCTTTCTAGTACTCTCAGCTCATCGTAATATTTCTCATTAGTCATCTTGCACTTGAATAATCAGGGTCATTGCATGTGAAACTATCCAACAAAATTTATTTAAGATGAACACAAAGAGTCTGGTCTTCTAGAGTGAAAAGCATGTTCTGGCCAATCCTGGAAGCTTCTGAGGTGCCTTGTTTCCAGTGTCTACTTAGGACTTTCAGCATCTCTGAAGAAGCCCTTAAATCCTGCCAGGTGGGGTTCAATAAATAGCTAGCAGTATATTAATTAAATCAGCCTGAGAGTGTGAAAGTCTTGGCACAGCACAAGCAAAAAAGAGCCAAGTACTACCTAAGGTAAATGGCTACATTCCCATCAAATAGAGTTATGCCAATTTATGCCATTTCCTGAATGTATGCATTTTCCATTGGACAGCCCAAGGTATTCACACTTTTCATAAGACTACATTTAACTTCATCAAGTATCTTTTCCTGTTTCCATTACATGTCTGAGTAAACTGCAGCCAAACCAGGAAATGCCTATAGTCATTGAAAGGATGTCTGCAAATGAAAGTTGTCCTAGAAAATTTTGCCAACTAATAGTCTCCCAGCCTGCTTGTAATTATTGTTTTTACCTGTGACACATCCCACTTATCCTCATAAGTTTTTGTCAGCTGACTTTTGGAGAGAGCTCTTATGTTCTGCATTTCATCTAACTTTTTAAAGTCATTCATATCCTGGCTACAAACCTGACTCCTGCTTCTTCATGCATCTTAAACCACCCTAATTTGAAAACTAGCCATGCTCAACCTTCTGTTTATGTTTCATTCACTTCCAAAAGACCAGCTCCAAAATGCATACTGGAAATCCTGAATTTTATATTACTATTTTCATCAAAAAAAATAAATCTTCATTGTGGTCATTCCTGGACTCCTTTTGATACACTTAATCTACAATGATTTTAGACCAAGCCAAAGGAACATTAATAAATATTTTAAAAGCCTTTATAATGGTTAGAGGCTTCCAACCTTTTCCCCCAAACTTGCCCTGTATTGTTAGCCTGAAGTTTAAATTTTCATTTCTGATTCAAATGGGCAATGTACAAAAAGTGCTTGCCTGCCAAGGAAATGGCAAGATTTATCTATAAATGTATTGCATCTGTAGAGGTGTACAGAAGTATCTACCCTGCACAGTGCAGAGTCAAACAGAAATATCAGAGGCAGTGTGACTGCTGGCAGGAGCAGCAGACAGTGTCCCCCCCTCCGGCAACTGCTGTCCCTGGCCCTGAGAGGGGCTCTGCAGGGCACCTGCAGGGCATGCAGACACACACCTCCTTGCTGCTTTCAGGTACATCACTGTGATTTCCAAGAGTTTTCAGGCTGATTTGAAAATAAAGAAGTGGAGTTTAAATGGCCATTCATAATTTTTTTTTTCTAAATCATGTTAAGTGAACAGATTTATGCTGTCATAAAATAGTCAGAATGTCTGCCAATCTTACAGAAACAATCCAGCTGAAGTACCTGAGCGCTGCCTTCTTCTTGGCCCAGTACAGCTATAAATACTTAATATTCATGGTGTGAGAAAGATCTTAATAAAAATATTTGGCTTGAAGTCTTGAATGTCGAGAGTTTCTCCTGAGGTCCTTACCTCCTTAAATGCAGTCAAACCTCATAGAGTAGTTGGGAAAAATTGTAGTGGGGCAGATAGGGTTATCTTAAAGCAACACCAGAGCAGGGAAATTAGAGATCTATGCTAGCTGTTACCTCCGACTTGAAGAACAAATTAGGTGACCCAAGCTACTGGAACATCTTTCAAAGGTAATTGTCAAGTGATCTTTTAAACCACAGACCTGTCCTGTTAAATAAAGAAATCTTTCATGTTGTGGATAATATGGCTCAGCAATGTAGCTAACAAAGGGACACTGACACCTTTAAAACTGTGCTACTCTCTGACTCTTTTAATGTATTTTCACACTGACTGCTCAGGCAGTAGAGGTAGCGTGGGTATGAATCTCAACGTCACTGGAGTCTGCTCCAAGGGCTAATGAGGCTGGTGAAAAATCCAGGCTTTGGGCTGATGTTCTAGAAATAAATGTAGCACAATGACACATATAATGTAATCTAAGGACATTGGTGGGTAAGCGAAATATGATCCATGATAGGTCTGCCCTCCATTTACCTCATTCCTCACTCAGTGTGGGCCATAACCAGCCCTACTGTCTGTGGCTCTTTGCTAACCCCGTGCTGCTTGTGTTTAGTCAGCTGTGTAAAGGGACTGAGAGAATAGTTTCTTTAGTGCAAGGTGTTAATGTCAGTCTCCCACACACATCCACTTAGTGACAGAACCAAATTTTCTTTTAAAGGCTCTTCAACTTAAAGGTGAACAATCTGAATCACTGTTTCACTCAGAGTGGGTGTAATTTGTTTTTACTTGACTTACATGACAGCAACCAAACTCATATATCACTATCTTCTTACTCTTCTTCCTATTCAAGTTTAAAAGTTTTATGAAAACTTTGCTCTAAGTTCGAAGCAAGAAGCTGATCTAGGAAAGCATTTGGTTAGTTTCCTGTCAACTGCTACAGCTAGCAAAACCCGAATATAGATGGGGTTGTTGAAGCAAAACATGTCTTTCATAAGCATATCTTGGTTTGGGGAGACTGTTTAAATCTACCAGAAAGAGAACTCTTTCTGTGCCACAAGAAAAAAAAACCTTCAGCAACAGTGTTTGTGATTTTAATTTTGGAGACATATCCCTTTGGGTACAGACTAAGTTCTAGAAGCCATTAAGGTTTATTAATGATAAAATTAATAAACCCTAAAAGTGTAATAAATCCTATATATGAAGACATCCATGATCAAACTTTATTAGAGGCTGTCCTATTAAAAAATTAATTTCATGATGTTTCCATGGCAGGTTAAAAGGGAAAAGCACAAATATAGATAGAAAAAGGTTAGAGTTTAAAAGGTCAAGGTTTCAACTACTGTAAGTACTATTACTCCTTGTACTGCAGGGGACTGATAGCAATGTACACTTGTTGAAAATCTAGCCTTATTTTAAAATTACAGAATACATCCAATTGGTACATCATTAGTTTGAACATCAGGAAGAATTTCTTCACTGAAAGAGTTGTTAAGCATTGGAACGGACTGCGCAGAGTGGTGGCAGAGTCACAATCCCTGGAGGTGTTCAAGAAACGACCAGATGTATTGCTTAGGGCTGTGGTTTAGTTGACAAGGTAGAGATTGGTCATAGGTTGGACTCGATGATTTTTTCTCCTAAGTGATTCTGTGATCATGAGACTCAAGATGCAGTGGTGTACAGGATGTCGACAGATCTTTTTACCTCTCTCTGTGTCCAACCTACCTTACCGCTCCCAACCAAAAAAGAGGGTTATTTTGGTTTTGTTATAACTAAATAAATTTTTCTTCCCCTCCCCCTGCAGGTAAAACCCTCAAGTGAACAAATCTTTCTTGGTTTTATCCTAAAATACTTGGATGAAGTCGCCTCAAGTTGCAAAGTTCAGTGCTGGGCTCACTGAGGTACGGTGTACTAAAAACTGCCTCTGATGCTACAGAGATTTTGGAGCAGGACAGTAATGCATACTGGTTCCCTGCCTTAAAACAGACATCTTTTTGGTAGTAAAGACACACCACAGTCTGTGTCCCAGCTGAGAGCAAATCCCACAGCAAATGGGACCATTTGTTATGGCTTGTGGAAATGTGTAGCACTTCCTAATGTGGGAAAAAAAAAGTAATAAAAAATGGATGACTGCCCATCCCATCTCTATTTGCTAAAAAAATCTAGATAAGAATGTTTTAAAAGATAAATTCTTATGTGGCATGTTTCTTGATAATTTCAGGAGGTTAAATGCATGATAAAATGTGCAAAAGGATGGGATTTTCTTTGGGCTTTTTTGTTTGGTTTTTTTTTTTTAACCTTTAAGCTACCAGGAAGGCTAATTCTCTCAAAACTTTGCTCGAGGAATTATTGGACACCTCACATGTTCACTTTGAATTTTTTCTGCCCTGAAGAAAGACAGAGATAAATTTTCTCCTGAGTGTTTTTCAGTACTTGAGTTAAAAGTCAAAATGAAACAGTGCAAAACTCACCTTCCCTCTCATTACTGAGGATTTATTTGCATAGATTTTTCTGCTGTCATAATTTTCTCCTCTCCTTCTTTGTCCAGAAATGTGGAGACTCTGAAGAGTCACCTAGGAAAGGGTGATAAGAGATGAATTTTCACTATGACACAAATGTATAGATCCGGAGATAAATATGTCATCTGATCTTTACACTTAAAGAGAAGGAAAAAGAACATAAACCAAACCTTCCCCTCTTCCTTTCACAATGCCTTATTAGTAACAGTGCCTTTTTTTTTTCTGTAAAGTTCTTACATGTGCCCTTCATTATCCTGAAAGAATAGCACAAGATTAGCTTGATTTATCACTGACATTGTTCCCTGATCTTAAAAAAATGCTGTCTTTTAATCCACACCACTGAAAAAAAACCTGAACGAATTTCTAAAAGGTGGGTGAAATAGCTGCCATAGCCTCGAGGCAGCAACAATGTAAATGCTAACGAGTTATTCTGGTTTTACATGTCTGTTCACCTTTATATAGATTCTACCACCTCTTCCTCTCATACTGCATGTGCTAAGACTTGAGAAATAGTACACTTGAATGTAAAATGAAGTAGTTTCCTCTAACTCTCTGTTGCCTATTTAATAAGCATATTCTTGCTCTGCACATTTAGGTCGTGCCCAGTTTTGCCACCCATACATGGCCTTCTACTTTATAACCTTTTTTTTTTGTTTTTAATTCAGCACAATAGCTTGGATTGTGACAACTGCTTATTCAGTTTTAGAGAAAGTAAAAAACCAATATCCTTCTGTAAGTCCAGCCCACATCTTGAATCCATATGTTTGAGTATGTAAGAAAACTGGATCTAATGCCCCCACTATGAACAAATTAAGGCAGGAAAGAGTGACAACAGTGATAGGAAGAGCAAGGAGCAATTCAGTCTATAACTGTACCCCTAAGAGTGGCTGAATCAATACAAAACTTAGGGAAAAAGATGTTATATTTCCTAATGACCCTCTGTGTAGTACATATCTCTCTTGTCCAGCTTGGGAATTTCAAGTCGGAATATTCTTACTTAGGGCCAACAAATAAATGTACAATCCAGGCCATTTACTTCAAGACCTGTTGGAGTAAGAAACCTCCCAGAAGTAAGAAAAGCTTTCTGTGAGCTGAAGTATGTTTTCATCAAAGCCTCTGGATCCAGACTGGCTCCTACTGAAGTAAAAAATATTATATTATCAGTAGCAGAGAGGGACAAGAGAAAAAGGCAAGCTGGAGGATGGATAGGAAAGGATAAGTAGGCAGCAGAGCTCATAGCACGCCTGACAAATTTTCTTTAACAGATAGCATCTAAAACTCAGTGAAAAAAAGTCACAGGAGTGAAAAAGAGAAATATTTTCCATTTTCTTCAGAGGCTGATTAAGTAACAAGCAGGCTACAAATTCCTCTGGTGTGAAGGGTTGCACAGAACAACATCAGACATGGTAGCTGTCTGCAAGGTACCAGGAGATCCGAGCTGCTGCATCTTGCACACAGGTGAGGACAAAGCTGAAAAAGGAGCACTTAGAAGTTTAATAAAATGACATATTTGTCCAGGCAGCTGCCTCCAGGAATCACCTGCTAATGATCCCAACAATGGATTTCAGCAGGGGAAGAGACAAACTGCAATTAAAAACATTGAACCTGTCCTTGATCTCTCTCATGCAAAGCAAGCGAGCAGTTTCAGGGCTGTAATGGCTGGAGCGGGAGGAGCTGGCAGTGCGAGAGAGGTGGCTGGTCCCAACCAAGGTTTCACAGGCTCAGGAATGAAAAATAAAAGGAAAAGAACAGGTTTCATATTAACAGAGCAGCTGGAATTTGAGCCTGAAAAATCTCAGCAGTTATTTTTCTTTCTATTTATACAAAATTTATAATGCAAATACAACTGTATTTTTGTATGCTGTGCCTTTCAGCTCTATTTATAATTTGACCTTCATTTTCAAACCTGGCTGATTAATATTAGGCCATTAAAATCATGCTCAGATTTCTAAACAAACATTCTCCTTTTTTATTGTTGTTGGAAGTGCTGAACTCTTGCTTTCCCCTATGGCATGTGTAGGATGGTTTTGCCTTTCAGCAGACCCTTAAGGCAAAGTAAAACACTTTCCCATCACATAAGACTCTCAGAAATTAGGCTCTTGAGGATATCCTGTTGGAATAGAGGTGCTGCTCTTTCCCTGTTTCAGTGCTCCAGCAGAGTCAGCCTGTGAATCTGGAATCACAGACTCACACCGGTTCTGGTGGAAAGGGGATTATCTGTCCCTGCCCGGAACGGGCCCAAGTGCAAAGCTGGGACACTGCTTTCTCCCTCCTCTCCTGCCAGGTATTTCCAGGGTCTCCCTTCTCCGGGCAGCCTGCCCAGGTGTCCCAAGCTGCAGCTGCCTTCTGGCAGAACAGCTATCACTCCCTTCCTACCCACTTCATCCCACAGCAGCTCAGTGTCCTTGCCTGTTCCACAGGTAGGTGGATAGGAAGTGCCACTGAAATCATCTTTGCTGAGAACTAAGAGATCCATCCACATGAGTGAGCCTGCCAGAGTTCAAGAACTGTTTGGATGATACTCTCAGGCACATGGTGTGATTCTTGGGGATGGTCCTGTGCAGGGCTAAGGGTTGGACTTGATGATCCTTGTGGGTACCTTCCAACTCAGCATATTCTAAATGCATAAACTGAGATTGTGTGATAACTTGTTCCCAAATGTTTGCTCATGCCATTGGCATCCACAGTATCTTCCTACAGACTCACACCACACATACTCTGCTTTAAACGGAGTGATTCACCATCAAAATGGCCCAACCAAGACCGTTTTCTAACTGCGGTCAGAAAAACCTATTGTTTTATGCATTTGTCACTTCCTCTGTAAGATAATACCCTCACCTTAGTTCAGCTGCATCAGGAGGATGAATGAATTATTAATCTGGAAAGATCTGGGGGAGGGGAGAAGCACCAACATTTATGAATTATCTTACAAATACAATATAAATTATTCAGCAACTATACGTCCTTATCACAAAGGGAATCAAATGTTTTGGTCTTACTAAGCTTCCAGATTCCTAATCAGGGAGGAAAAGGAAAAGAAATCCTAAAACATAAATGTAAACAAAAAATGTAAGCAACAGTGAAAATATTTTTAAATACCTTATTGGCAAAGTTTGCTCACATGTCACATTTTACTTTAACTGTGACTTTGTCCACCATTTTGGGGGGGGGGAAGCTCATTTCTTCAGATATACACTCATGCAGCTCTAGTTTTACTTTGGTAAGTTCATCTATTAATCAGTTTTATTTGTTTACTAACTAAAACAAAACACCTTTAAAGTTAAAATTGAACTCCACCCTAAAACTTTCAGAAATTAGGGGAATGTCCATACAGAGAATTTCAAACCCACTGGACTTTATATTGTTTCCTTTTTTGAGCTCACACTCTTTCAAAGCTGTAGAGGCTTGTGGTTTAAAACAGAAACGCAGCTTTTGTGAGTAAGGTGAGATCTTTTTGAACATAGAATTGAAGGGTTTTTTTTCTTTCTTTACAAATCATCGGGGGAAAAACAATCCACAACTATTTCTCTCTACTTTACTTTGTTAGCTGCAGTATCTCTCACTCATTGGTGTACTTATGAAGGAAATTGTTCTGCCAAATTGAAGTAAAATGTACTGAAAGTACTTAACTGATCTGTTGATGGATCATGTAAATTCACTCTTCAAAGGGGTACTAATTGTAGAGATAATTATAACCATTTTAAGTGACTCCTTTTTTTGTTGACAGCATTTCTCAAGTATTAACAACCCATTTTAGGAGCAATACAATCATGCCAATGAGATGCTTACATTCACTGAAAAAAAACTGTGCAAAATTCAGTTTAGAGGGTGAAAAAGCAAATTAGGTATTCATCTACAAGATGCCCTTTTCTTTCGGTCACTCTTTTGTTCTCTGGGACCATCTCCAGGCAGTACATCAAGCCTGAAACCTGTTCACTGCTTCATAATAAAGATCTGAAATCTGTTTTGCATGTTCTTCTGGAGAAAGAAAATAGGGATGAGCTCCTTGGCTGCTGTAGATGGAAATAATTCCATTGGCTTTAAGAGTGCTCTGCTGCACTACACTGCTTCTGGACATGCTTCCTGCATTTTGAAGCATTTCTGATGCAGAGGAAAAGGGAGGAGAGAGCCTGGGACACCATTTGAGTATCTGTTCTCTTTGTTATCTCTCAGCGGTCACTTTAGATTGATCCACATTAGGAAAAACACATTGTTGTAATTACATTCATTAGGAATGTGGTATTTTAATCTATTTTATACCATCATAAATTCTTGTACCTTACCCAAACACAGTTTATTTTATGCCTTGTTGAAGGGAAAGCATATTGCTGCAACTACCTCTACACCACGGAAGTTTCACTTAAAATTATATTTAGTAATAAAACTAAACCTGTAACCATTCTAGTTAACCATTCTAGGCAAGCCCCTTGTTTACCTTTGCTTAAGCTTACCTTTGAGGGATGAGCAGGATAACATTTTATGTGAGACGGATGTTGTGTTCTTGCACGAGCTCAGGTCCTTCACAGCTGTTCACAAACACCTCCATGGGATGTCACGCTGACCCACAGGGCAGGACAGGGGTGCAATGTGGGGATGCAGCTTTCCATGGCAGCCATCCGGGCCTTCAGGAAACTTGCCCTGGCTTACCCACTCCAGCACATCTACACAGCTGGAGGATTGGTTCTGCTGTTCGATTCTCCATGGCAAAGTCCTTGTGGAAGCACATCTCTCTCCCAGGCAAATGTGTCTGCACACACATGCACACCAGCCCTCCATGGCCTTCTCCAGGTTCAGCAACAAAACACTGTGATCAGGAATGCCAAAGTACAGTGTGTAGCTACATTTCAACTTGTTGGTTTGGGTTTGGTGATGTTTTGTTGTTTTGTCTTAATAAAGTAAGCTGATGACAATGTGGGGGGTTTAGTTTTAGGATTATGGAATCACTGGAATCAATAAGGTTGGAAAAGACCTCCAAGGGCACCAAGTCCAACCTTTGACTGATTATCACGTTGCCAACTAAACCGTGACACTAAGCTCCACATTCAGTCATTTCTTGAACTTTTCCAGGGATGGTGATTCCACCACTTCCCTGGGCAGCCCATTCCAGTAATAACCACTGTTTCAGTGAAGAAATTCTTCCTAATGTCCAACCTGAACATCCCCATGCACTGCTTGAGGCCAGTTCCTCTTGTCCTGTTGCTAGTTGTCTTTATTTTAGAAATAAAAAGGGGAAATTGTGTCTCTACAATTCTGTTATTACAATATTTTCCAAGAAAAAAAAGAAACTTCAAGATAAAACTTATCTGCTACTCTCAAAAAGAATGAAAAGCATGAAGAAATGATTGTTGCTCTGTTCCTAGGTTTGGGTAGATCAGGGACTGAACACAGATTAATCTCAAGCTTTGAGCTCCAGTTACTACTGAGAAGTAAAGAGTGCACGGTCCTAGTATAGCACTAAACACAGAAATTGATATTTGAATTGATAGGATGCAGTAAAGGGCTGTTGGCACCTCAGTCCCAATGAATTCAGTGGGATCTTTGTGAGGGTAAAGGCTGACATGAGGTTCAACATGTGGGGTTTTAAATGAATGATGTTTGTCTATTGTGTCTGAATGTTTCTTGACTTGTACAAATACATATACATAAAAATATGTTTATGGTTGTGAGCCCTCAAACAATACTGAAAAATAAGTAATTTAATAACTTTGTTTTGGTTGATAAATCTGATGATTGTTTGTTGGTTTCCAGCAATTTGTAGACTTAGTAAAAGAAGATAACACCAAAGTTAACAATAACCCTACCAGAAAGATTCAGGCAATCTGTGCCTTTGCAAGCCATCGAGAAGCTTCCACGGAAGCTCATCCTTATGAAAGGCAAGCTGGTTAGCTTCTCTTGGCACTGAGCAAAGGAAAGAGACAAAAATAATTATATTCTTCTCACTGACCACACTCCAGTTGCAAATGCTCACCATGGCTCTGGCTTGCAGATAAATCTCTAGCTGGACTACTCGTTACTCTTACAATAGTAAACATAAACACTGGTGAGTGCAAATGCAGACTGTTACTGAAATCGTGTGATATCTGAAAATCTTGCAGCTGCTCTTACTCCCAATTAAGCCCAAGTTCATCTAGAGGGACTGGAATTTGCAGAACTGAGAGTCCAAAAGGTTTAAAAAAACCTCCACGAACTAGTGTTTTCTCTATGTGGAAAGTTACAGCTTGAACAATTACAGGGTCTCACCTAATCCTGAAGCTGATACAGTGAACGCTTAGTGCTGAAATTAGATGCCATTTTAGCTGATATCTTTTTAACCTGATAGTATCCCTGTGTTGCAAAAATCCTTTGCATGTTGGTTTAAGTATTTTTGTCTCAGGGTAATTTCAGTATCTTGTCCCTTTAAGTTCTAATAGGGAAGCAAGTGAATAAATGTACAAATATGTCATGATAAGTATGTAAAGAGATTACCTCTTTTAACCACAGAGGGATTGATGTAAATTTGTTAACATGTAGACAAAGAAAACTTTGCAAGTAGTGTTATACTAGAACTCATATAAAAAAGTTAATTTTCCACTTAAACTTTCAAAAACATTTGATTTTTTATAATGAATACAGTGGTTATATTAAATTCAAAGTTTTTCTTACAACCCCCCCCCCCAAGAACAAGAAGAAACATAGTAAGTTTAATCACTATAAACGCAAGAGTACTTTCAGTTGCATCTTTTTTTATATTTATGAAAATTCTGGGCTTACTTTGAATATCTCAGTTATGTTTTCTCCAGTCTTTCACGGTTTACAGAGTTATTGAGGTATCTTAGATAAGTTAGTTAGCGTTAGACGGTTAGCATCCTTATAAAAAAGATCAAAAAAAACCATGCCAAAACCAGTAAAAGTTTAGAGCTGACACACTAGTTCTATTATAAGGGTAAGTAAAGAAATAATTTTTTAATGAAAAATGTTATGTAAATTATTCAAAATATTTCAAGTTGAGTCACTGTTTTGCATCCTTAATTACAAAATTTTAATTTCATTAGAATGAAATATTTAGAGCCCTGAAAATAAAAGAACAAAAGATCTTAGTACAGAAAATACAAAACAATGTAATGTTACGTCCTCTTAATATTCCCCTCTTTATCACGAAAAAAAAAGCCAGCAGCCTCCACAGAGCCAATTACACAGAAAAATCATAAGCAACTGCATCCTGTGAAATATTGCCAGTCACAAATTTACCATGACACAATGCAAAGGAGGCTACAGTTTGAAGCCCAAGCTGTCAAATCTGATTTTGGAAGTCTCAAAATGCATAGTTAAACTTAATAACATTAGGAAGATATTCAAGGGAGATGGCCAAGGGGCACACAGGAACTACCTCTTTCCTATTATCTTCCCTAACTTGTGTGTCTAATACAAACATTAAAAGACATTTGAAATCAGTGAGAATAAAGTGAGTACTGTAGGAATTCAAGGAAAAGGAG
>VWZF01004170.1:324855-343839 GCA_013396755.1 Sclerurus mexicanus | reverse complement strand
CGGGGAGGGGGTGGTGTCTCCAGCCCGGCTCTCCCGCAGGCCAGGCTCCATTAACGAGATTATTATGCAAATGGAGCAGCCCTGTGCCACCCGCCAGCCTTACCTCATCCCCGCCGGCGGAGAGGCAGGGCAGGGGGGTCCCTGGGCCACCCACCCCGGGGGGATGGCACACGGCTGGCAGTGCCAGTCTGACTGGCATTGCCCGTCCGGGGTCCCTACTGCCAGCCCCCGGCAGCCGGGCACTCAGGAAGGGCACGGGTGGGCACGGCCGACGGCCTGTGCCAGGAGCGTCCCGGCGGCTCGGCACCTCCCGCCCTGCCCGGGCACCCTGGGGGCCAGTCCCCTCCTGCCAGGGTGGGTGCAAGGGGACAGGACTGTGGGTGGGCAGGAGACAAAGTCTGGCAGGATCGGGCTGAGAAGGTGGGCACAGGGGTGGCATGGGGTGGCACAAGGAGGGGGCCGTGTGTTCATACACACATACACGAAGGTCCGGGAATATTAAACTGCATTGCAGATAAATCCCCAACATAAATATCGTGAGCTGCTCTGCCACGGGGGGGCCCAGCATGGAGATTTATAGCCCAGCAATTCCCACCGCCCGTGGTGGTCCCCTGCAGCAGCTGCATACCCCGGCCCCGTGTGGCCATCCTGCCTGCCATCCTCAGGGGTGCCCTACTACCCTCATCCCCGCTCTGCCAGCACATCCCTGGGTGCTCAGAGGGGGCTCTGAGTCTTCCTGGGTGCTGGGGTGGGACAGCACATACTGTGTGCTGTGCTACACATGGCATGGGGCCCTGCTTGCTGTGGGACGGATGGCTCTGTGATGTCTTGTCCTGTGGGCACCATGGGCTGGCCCCAGGCACAGCCCTCACTGCCTTGGAGCAGCTGAGGCTGAACTCTGCTGTGCTGGGGGGACGGGATGCTGGGCATGGCCTGGACAAGGTGCCTTCTGCAGCAGCAGGCATGCAATATCACTTGCACAGGTAGTGGTACACATATGCATCACATGTACACCCACACACATCAACACACACTTGTACAGACACACATGCTTTGCCTTTACACATGTACTCACACTCAAGCATTCTCTGCCATCCACACATACCCTGGTACACTTACACGCACATTAGTGTGTTGCAGCACAGCTTTCCTGGGGCACATGCCAAGGCAGAGGGGTCCATGAATCCCAGCAGAGAAATGCCCCAGTCTTGGGCATCCCAACCAGCCAGGCTACTTCATGAGTGGGCACGGGGAGCCCAAACCTGTTATTCATGAGGAGGCTGGCTGGAGGGGGGGGGCATCAGACTGGATGCCATTCTTCCCATGCCTGCACTTACCCGGTCCTAAGACACACTTGGCACCTTGGTTGGAGCATGATGGATGCACATGGGGGGGAGCAGAGAAGGGCCTGGTGTTATTAACAGCCCTGGGTATTGCTCCAACTGTGCTGTAAAAATTAAAGGCGTGTGGATATAAAATAATGGATAAATCTGAGCCGGCCGCAGAGCGCTGCAGCATCCCGCAAGTGTTGGCATCTCAAAAAGCCAGGGTATGGCAGGCATGTGACAGGCACCTGTGTGTAGGTACAGGACATCAGGCAGTGCCAGCACCCACTTTCAAGTGCTGACTTTCCCCAAAAAAGTCCACTGAGTGCCCTGAGAGGATGCACAGGCAGTGTCAACCTGTGAAGCTGGCACTGTGAGGAAAGTGACTGCTGATGGAGCCAGGAAGGAAGAAAAAGAGCTTATCCCTATGCAAACAGGGCTAGGGGCACAGGGCACCTGCTCCAGGATGTCCACAAGCACTGACCAGCCTGTGCACCCCCAACAGGCAGGATTCCATGCCATGGGGCCAATACACCCAGGGATCACCAGACAGGTGTGACCCCGGGGTCCTGCCCACCCCATGGCCCAGGGCTCTGATCCAGAGCAGGACCCCAGCAACACCCACCTCAACAGCCCCACTCAGTCCTGCCCATCCCGCGGGCCACCCTGCCGGCATCCTCATTTTCCCCAAGATTAGCCGCGGCGCGGGAGCCTCCGTGCATCGCCAGCAGGTGACAAATAAGATTTTTCCACTCTCCCGAGCACCCGGCATGGGTCTGTCATTGAAAATGCAAAGCAGCGCGGTGCCAACCTCCGCCACCCGCCCTCACCTCTGTCAGCCCCTCAGTGCTGAGCACCCAGCCAGATGAACCCCCCCACCATCACCGCCAGACCCCCTGCTCCACCTGCTGCTCTCCCTCAGCAATGCTGGGATGCTGGGCATGGTGCCCTCATGCCCTGCGGGGCAGGTTCCCAGTGGGTTTCTTAGAGATGTGCTAGTTTAGGACTGTCAGTCTGGGTGGGCAGCATAGGCTCATGTTGTCCTTGGAGTGCACCCACATACCTTGTGCTGTGGGTAGGTGAGCAGGAAAGAGGGTGCCTGGGGGTCCCCACCAAGCAGGGTCTGTGCACCCCATCAGGGCCTGCAGGCCTTCAGGGAGGGTGCCAAGCTCCGGGATGGGGACATGGCAGGATCATTCCAGTGGTAGGGGGTGAGGGATTGTCCATTATATGAAACACTTGGCCCAAGACCTGCCTGTTGGGGTGGACATCATCCCACAAACCCTACCCCAAGGGATCCCATCCCCACACCTAAATGGGGAGTATGAAAGTGCTCCACCCCACAGCTCGGCACATCCACCCAGCACCCACAATCTGTACCTATGGATGCAACTCTCTCAAACCCCTCAGTTCCCCTCAAACCCCTTTGTTTCTCCCAATTCCAACCCTGGCATCTCGTTACCCACTGTGCCCCCAGCCCAGTGCCAGGCACCACCCAGCAGCCTCCAGCCCTGCTCCCCCCGCTGCCGCTGCGTCTCCCCTCCGCTATTGTCAGAGGGTTGCCTCTGCCTCTGTCTGCGAAATTAATTCGGAGGTGGAGAGGGAGAATTATGTAAAGTGTGGTTATTCTGGAGCGGCGGGGGAAGCGCGGCTGATGGCAAAGTGCCTTTTTGTGTGTTTAATATGCATTTTTTTCCAGCGGTGCATTTTCAGGCGGGTAATTTGCTGTCTTTTCAGACCCCGATCAGTATCATTTCTCCGGCAATGACAGCTTTTATTTGCACTGAAATGAATGCTGCGAAATTTCCAAGAAATAGCCGAGGCCCTGTTGGCTGCACACCCCCGCAGGGCCGGGGCATGGGCACCCACTGGTGCCTGCCCCCCACAGCTCCCTGCCCACAGCCGCTTGGCAGTGGTGCCCTGGGGTTCTGGGCAAACACGTGTGCCAGTCTGCACACCCTGTCTTCACAGCTGTGTGCTCCCCTGGCTCCCCCCTTCCTTGAGCCCTGTGTGCACATCAGCACATCACACCTGGGGTGGGTATATACACCCACAGCAATGTATGTGCACATACAGACATCCCTTGTGCATATGCACATCCCCCAGCACAGCATCCCCCCCCATGTGCACACAAACACACACACACACACACACACACACACACACAGAGTCTCGGAGTCCATGAATATCCTGTCTTAACATGTACACACACATGCATACATATCCTTCTTTGTGTGCTGGGGGCCCTCCCCACTTTGTATCCTCTCAGACCTTGGCACAGTACCCCTGACTAAGAGCACCAGAAGGATTTGGAGGTCCCTCACTCATCCCTTTCTGCCTCAACACAGCACAGCCCTGGGGAAACCGAGGCACAGAGGGGGCAGGCACAGGTGGGTGCTCTCCCCACAGCCTATAGCCTCTGGGCACCAACAGCGATGGGTGGGAGCCTGGAGGACATGTGGGGCGTGTGTCTGAATGTTTGTCTGCACATCTGTACATTGGGAGGGAGGAAGAATGCTGTTTGTGTAGGTGTGCACCGCGTGGGCGTTGCGTGCTGGAGCTGGTTTGCTGGAGCTGCGGTGCCGGTGTGCAATGCTGCCTTCACAGCAGCCGTGACACACCTGGGTGTGCACGTGTGTGCCTGTGTCAGCCCCCTGCCCTGGCGCATGTGACGATATGTCTGCAGCGGTGCCATGGGCACACACATCCATGTGATGTGTGTGGGCATCTCCGACAGGGACAGCATCCGTGTGTGTGCCCAAGCATAAATGGCCCAGGGGGATGAATGGTGTTGTGGGGTGCCCATGCATGTGCAGTGCTGCACCCTGTAATGCCATGGGGGGCTACACAGTCCCAGCCTTGGGTCCCATACACACCTAGCCATGGGTCCCCAGTTGTAGAGGAGCTGCTGCCTGGCACAGCCAAGGTTAACTGTGCTGGAGCCCATCGGCACAGTGTGGGGAAGCTTTAATTTAATGAAGTGTGAGGCTTTTTATGGGCTTTTAATTACGTGATGATAATTAACATTATAGGCCGCTGGGTCCCGCTGGTGCCCAGCTGCCCTGTGCCAGCTCCTGCCTGTTTGTAAATAAATCCTGCGGGCCATGAAGTACCCACCCCAAGACACCCACTTCCCACAGCAGGGAGCAAAGCCAGCTCCAGGCTCCTGCCCACTCACCAGGGCACAATCGACTGCAAAATGGGGGGAGTAAAGGTCCCCACCATTTTTTCCCACCAGCAGCACCCAACCACCTGGGTTTTTCTAGCCCTTTGGCTGAACAGAGTTGGCAGGTGGCAGTGCCAAGCTTGGTGAGAGCAGGCAAAGGCAATAGTGAAGGCCAGCCTGGGTGGGAACATCCCCCCCCCCCACAGTGCTGGGCTAATAGGAAATGATCAATCAGGCAGCACTGGGCATGCTGCCCACCCGCCAGGCACCCGGGGATTTATTGTCCAGCGCCCAGGCAATTTCCTGCCCTCCTCTACTCAATAAACTGGGGTAGGGGGCAAGGCCAGCTCCCCCATGCAGGTCATAATGGGTGCGGGGAGATTACAACACCCCATGAGACAGGTCCCAGAGCAAGGCCAGGAGACCCAGTTATGGGGGTAAGGATCCCCATCACAAATCATTTCCCCCATTCCTGCCAGGACCAGGAGCTCAGAACCCTTAGGGGTGGGGAGACTACAGATTAAAGCATCTGGGTGCCCCCCACCCAACAGCACTGGGAGTGCTAAGCAAGATCTGGGGTGCCATACCCTGCAGCCATTAGGGGCACCACCCATCTGCTTTCCCCACCCACCCAGCCTCATGCAGGGAACCCAGGCCTCTGGGCTCCCCTCCCCCACCCCTTCCCATTTAATTTTTCCTAATGAAAGGCAGGAGGATGGCGGGGAGCCGGGGCACCAAGGTCGAGGCTGCCTTTAATCAATCCCCGCTGCTGGCTGGGTGCCCGGAGGAGCTGGCGGAGAAGAGGATGGGGGCTGCGGCAAGGGGGAAGCACACAGGGGGGTGGCAGGGTGCAACCAAGGGCCTCCCAGAAGCCAACTGGGGCACCCAGTGCTTGGCACCCCTTGGAACCCCGCTATCCCCCACTGCCAGCCCCAAGAAAAGGCACCGTGAATGCACCGTGCTGCCCAGACGGCACCAGGGCTGTGTCTGGATCCTGCCAGGGCAGTTTTAATCCTCTGCAGGAGACAACTCCTAAAAGCAAACCTCCTTCCTGTACCCACCTCCCACCGTGGGGTAATGACCCCTCTTTGCCCACCAGGGTGGGGACACCAAGGCTGGGGGCATCCCCAGGCTTATGTTGCTAAAGGCACTGGGCAAAGGAGGGTGCAGGGAGCCAGGGTGACCTAGAGCTGGGTGCTGGTGACGGCACTCACCCCGTGCACCAGCACGGTGGGGCCCAGCCCGCGGGTGAGCAGCTCCAGCTGGTGCAGGTAGAGTGAGTAGAGGCTGGTGTCGGCCGGCGGCCGTGGCAAGTAAAGGAAACGCACGGCCGGCGCGGGGCTCTGCTCCAGGACCAGTTTGTTGGCGGCACATACATACTCATCTGACACTTGGGTGGTATTGGTTGGGAAGTTCACAATCCCTTCCTCCTCTTCCTCCTCCTCTGCTGGCCCCCCCGGGGGTCCCCGGCAGGTTTGCCAGTGCAGACGGGTGATGGCGTCCCAGGGCACCAGCTGGATCTGGGCCTGGATGCGCAAGTCCTTGAGGAGCTGGCGCAGCTTCTCCTCCTGGGCATGGGGCATGGTACCTGCCTCCACACAGAGGAAGAGGCGCAGGCGGGCCCGGCGCCAGGCCCGCGCCATGTTGAGGACACAGGCCATCTGCAGCAGGAACAGGCTGCAGGTGTCGGCATAGCGGGCGCTGTCAGGCCGCAGCAGGTTGACTGGCCAGACGTGGATAGTGGGTGAGGGGTTGGCAGCCCGCCGCAGCTCCCAGGCCTTGTCCAGACTCTCCAGCTGCCGGGCCAGCAGGACATTGCGAAGCATCTTCAGGGCATCAGCCACAACACCCACGTACTCCTGGGCCGACAGCAGCTTGGGGGTGGTGGGTTCCCGCAGCGGGGGGAAGCCCAAGGGAACTTCCTCACGGGCGCTGGTGAAGGCAGGGTGCCGGGCCAGACCATCCTGCGGTGCCTCGTCATCATAAAAGCCCAGCACCAGGGTGTTGGGGCGCATCCCGCCTGCCAGAAAGACCATGCCAACCCAGATGAGCAGAGGTGGAGGGCTGCACCAGCCACAACTGACTTTGGCATTGCTCACGCTGGTGATTCCAGACCTCTCAGCATCACACACACAGATGTCTCCAAGACCCAATTCGGCTTTGGCATTGCCCCCCCAGTACCTCTCCAACTTGGCTTTGGCACTGCCCATATAGGGTGCTTCCAAGCCCCTTGACACCTCCCATCCAGGTGTCTTCAAGCCCCTCAACACTGCCAACAATGATGCCTCCAAGCCCCAACTTGGCTGCAGCACTGCTCACCCCAGATGCCTTCAAGAGCAAACTTGGCTCTGGCATCGTCTGTCCAGGTGCCTCCAAACCCCTTGGCACTTCTCAGCTGCCAGGGACAGTAAGGAGGACCCTCACCCGTGTCCAGCCCAGGTACCACTCACCAAGGCCAGAGGTGAAGAGGAGCTGCCGGACACCATGCCGCACCGAGGGCGCAAGGGTGAGGCTGACAAAGGCCTTGACATTCAGCTTGTCCACCAAGCTCAGCCACGAGTCCTGCTGGGACTGCAGCGGGTCTGAGGGCAACATGTCTGGGTGGGGAGCAAAACTAGCATCAGAAGGATGGGTACCCCATACTGGGGTCACCCTGGTGTCCACCCCCACTGCAAATCAGTGCCAACCCCTTTGCCCAGCCCAGCACACAGGAGACAGAGGGGGACACAGATGCTTACAGAGATATGAAATTATACATAAATGTATAAAAAATACCCAGGAAGGCCCATCCCCACTCCCCAATTTCAGGCTATTAGTCACCACAGCAACGGTGGGGAGCAGGGAAGCAGAGCCTGTGCATCCACCGGGGTGGGGATGGGTACAGCCACGATGTGTGCCAGAGAGCATGGGTGTGCAAACCAAGACAGACCAGGGTGCAAACATGCCTGAAGAACCTGGACACACAGCAGCAGGTTTGAGATGAGGATAGACACAGGCACACGCATATGCAGGGCTGTGCTGAGCGTGTGCCCATGTGTGATCAGTGTGTGCACAGCACTGACACGGGCAGGAGCCCCATGTACACATGTAGGAATGAACACTTGAACACACACATGTACAAGCTTGCAGCACACATGTGCAAGTGTGGCACATAGGAGGCATGGGACAGGCCCAAGCTACCAGTTTCCCCCATACCAAGCCAAGCCCAAGGTGCCACACATGTGCCCAAAATGCTGACATTCCCTTGCTGTCCCCACCCTGCCCCGCCAGCAGCTGGGTAGCAGCATCAGTCCTAGAATTCAGGGAGCCCCCTGGCACCACAGCAAGAGGCAGAGTTCACCAGCATTGGGGACAGTGCAGATCCTCACCCAAGTCCTGCAGCTCGACATGTCCCAGAATGTAGAGGCCGCTCTTCTTGAGATCATTGACAAAGTCGATGAGGCGGGCGCTGCCTCGTGGGTTCTGCACCATCAGCAGCATCTGCGGGCGCCAGAACTTGACGTGGTCCTTCCGCACATCCAGCATCAGTAGGTACTTCCGCACCTGGAAGAGGGAGTGAGGGGAACAGGTGAGGAACAATTCTTTCAACAAATCACCCTGTGGGGATGCCAGTCCTGAGGGCACGCTGCCCAGGACAGAGCTGAGCTGCCACAGGGACACCAACTTTCCCCATGAGTGGACAGCAGGAGGACAGGGCTCACCTGATGAAAGATGAGGGCCTGGCTGATGTAGCCCCAGGTGCTGCTGGGTGAAAGGTAGTGGAGGGCAAGTAGGAGGAGGAGCAGGAAGCCCAGGCTTGCCGAGGCTGACACAGGACTGATGAGGAACATCATGACGCAGCAGCCTGCAATGCCCAGCAGGCACGTGTGCCAGGTGAAGTACCGGAAAGTGGGCCTGGAGTAGAGAGGAGGGGATACCCCCTATCGTGTGGTGCCCATGCCAGCTGTGGGAAGGGCACAAGGGGACTTGTGCCAAGGGGCCACACCAGCCACCCCCAGTGATCCCACTGTGCCAGCCCAGGACATGTTGGGCACCCCATATGCCTGCAGCAGAGATTATGGAGGGCAGACGGTACCTCCCAGGGCAGCAGGCAGCCCCTTGCTGCCAGCCTCTGGCAAATGGGGGCAATGATGGCCATGGGGCTGGTGCTGCCCTGGCACACTCAGGCAGTGTTGGGCAGTGTGTGGCAGTGCTAGCAGCCATGGTGCCAGCTCAGTCTGGTGCAGGGAGGCGGAGGCGGGGAGGCGAGAAGCTGTTATTTTCTCTAATTGCTGTTTTTCCTGAAAGGTAATTAAAATCCTTTTCCGCTGTGCTTGATGAAGACCTCAGTGCAGGGAGGGGAGGAGGCACTAAATGTGCAGTGGGCGAGGGGCCTGTTGCTACCCACCCCAGCAGCTTACCCCCAGGCACCGATCCTGCCCCATCCATGCCTGGTCAAGGAAGCAGCTGGGCAGGGTGGATGGGGGCCAAGCTCCATCCTGGCACAGACACCAGCTCTTCCTTGGGAATGTGGTGCTCTGGGGGATCCCATGGCAGTGCCACCTGGTCCTGCTTGGGCACCACCTCTGCGCACTCAGGGGACTCTCCCTGCTGTGGAGTCACAGCATTCTGCACCAAAGGCAGTGGGCATCACCCAGGAGGGAGATCAGGCTTCCCCTGGCCACTCTGCTATGGCTCCCACATCTGGGTAGCCTTGTCAACAGAGCCCCACAACAGGATACCCTACACCCTGTGCCCCAGCCTGGGGCTGCCTGCCACACATACTGCTCCTTCCTGGAAGATCTTTTCTCCTCTCCCCCACCCAGGATCCCCCTTTCTCCCTCCCCCTTCTCCCTTAGTTTAATTAGCGCTAATGGAAAGTGGGCTCCATCACTGCTTGGCAAACTGCCTGGGGGATGCCGGCTGGGCATGGCTATAAATTACCTCTGGAAAGCCTAAGGGGAGGGGGCGGGTGGTACCCAGTGGTGCTGCATTTATCTGTGCCTGCTCAGCAAAGTGGTGCCAGGGCATGGGAACTGTGCCAAGCCAGTGCCAGGATAGGACCTGTCCCCTTCTCCCTCCCCAGGTATGAGGGTGTCTCTGTCCCCCAAAGTGTCCAGGAGAGGGGTGTTCAGCATCTCTGCCCATCAGCTCATCATAATGCCCAGGCACAGGAATGGCAGGGGAGCCACAGATAGAAGGATGGAGGGATGGATGTCTGCCAAGCATCTCAGCACAGCCTCTCTCCCCTGTGCTAGCAGGTACCTGAAGTTGGGGGCCGATGCCCACTCCAGTGCCAGACAGGCCAGGTTGACAGTGGCATAAACCAGGAGAAAAAAGGTGGTCACAACCCCTGCGATGGTGTTCAGTTTCCCAGAGAAGAGCACCAGCTGCAAAGAGCACACGGTGAATGCACACACTGGGATGACACCTCTGGCACAGGCCTGAGCCATCCCTGTTTACTTGGGACATACCCAAGGGGTATGATGGGAAAGTGTACAGGCAGGAATCCCTGCCCCTTGCAGTGATTTATCCTTCATTTATGGGATATTTCCCATCTCAGGGAGGGAAGGGCACAACCACAGCAGGACATCTGGGGGAGGGAGCCTGAGGAAGGAATCTGCAGGGGCAGGGGGACATACCAGGCTCCACAACACCCAGCCCAGGAGCCAACCTATCATTACCCAGCAAGGCCAGGAAAGTAGCATTGCCAACAAACTCACCTGCACGACCAGCCAGGAGAGGATCACTGCCATCACTGGGTTCCCACTGGCAGACGTCTTCTTCGCCAGCACCAGCGCCCGGCCTGCAGGCAGAGTGGGGAGGTTGGGCTGGGACACCCCAGCAGGCATCAACAGGCTCAGCCACCAGCCCGGAGTCCTGTCCCCACACTGGGTGCTGGGGCGGGGGCACATTCCAGGGCACACAGATTACCCAAATAGACACATACCAAGCCACAAAGCATCACCCTCATACCAAGAAGGGAGTTCCCTGGCACCAGGGCTGGCCCTCAGCAGGGACAACATGCTGTGTGGGCTCCAACGAATGCCAGTGCACTCCGAGCACTCACCAAAGAGATCATCCCGGGCCAGGGCATACAGGATGCGGGATGCCCCAATGAGGTTGCTCATGGCTGCAGACAGGGTGGCAGCATAGATGCCCACAGTGACCAGGGGTGGGAAGATACTGATGTCACGCAAGAAGCCATAGTCTTTCTGCAGGAGGATCCTGGAGAGGGACACAGACACACTGGCACTGCCTCAGCTCAGGCCAGGATACCCTGGCATGAGGCACAGCCTGGCACCAGTGGCCCTGGAGACGAGACAGGTGGCCATACCTGTTGCAGGTGGCACACATGAGAAAAGCCAGCAGGTTGTAGACGAGGTAGGTGAAGAGCACAGCAGAGATGGTGCCCCGTGGGATGGAGTAGCTTGGGCGCTTCAGGTCCCCTGTGGGCAGAAGCAGGCAGCATTGGTGCCCATAGGCACAGCACACCTCCAATCTCCTCCAGCTTCAGTTCCCATTCCTGGTGCCACCCAGCCCAGCACGTCCTGTCCATACCTGACATGTTGGAGCCTGCCATGATGCCGGTGCAGCCGTTGAACATCACTGCGAAGACGGAGCTGAAGCTCATCATCTGCCCTGTAGTGTAGTCCACCCCATACCCACCTGCAGGACACACAGGCAGGGGCTGTGACAGGCCATCCAGGGTGGCACTGCCCCACCATATGCCCTCTCCTCAATGTCCCCATACACAAACCACAGGAGAAAACACCCCACAGCACCTGCTTTGTGCCCACAAGCTGCCCCCACCCTCCAGCAAGCCCTTGCTGATGCGGCAGTGCCAGTGCCATGGTGGGTATGGCAGGCAGGGTGTGGGGAGCCTCTCCTCACCCCCCAGGTTTTTCCGCAGGGTGTCGAGGGAGAAACCGGTGAAGGAGCCGTTCTCGATCTCAGAGCCATTGAGGTAGGGCAGGCGGATGGGCACTCCGATGGGCCGTGTGGCAAAGAAACTGACAAGGATGGTGCCCAGGACACCCGCAACGATGAGAAAGATGAGGAAGGTGGCCTTGGCGTAGATGGAGGCACCCACAAGGCACACGAGGAGGCAGAGTGCCAGCAGCACGGTACCGTAAAGCAGTTCGTACCAGTAGCTCTGGGGCAGGACATGGACACCGGTGCCCCCTTTTTGCCCTAGGGAGAGACAAGTCAGGATCAGTGAGACTTGGAGAGGGTATCACCAGGAGCTGAGAGCCACCAGTGTTGTGTTTGATGGGCAACAACTCAGTAGCCAGAGGGATGTGCAAGCCATGCTGGCTATGCTGGGCATGGTGCTTGGCATGCATGACAAGGGACACCCGTGCCACCATACATGGGAGTACTCACCAGGAGGGATCCCAAAGCTGTCCACCACTGCCTCCACCAGCCCCAGCACATAGAGGGCACTGCCACACACATTGGCCAGAAAAAACATAATTCCAATGCTGCCCCCGAACTCTGGACCCAGGGCACGGCTGATCATATCTTGCTTGAGTCAAGGGAAGATGTCAGCAGCCCAAATGACCATCAAGTGCCCCCAGTCTTCTTTCCCAGGCCAGCAGGGTCCCAGCCTCAGTGTGGCACCCCAAGGCATTGGGCAGTCACCCAACTGTGGCCCACATGCTCTGTCCCAGCAGCACCCACAGCAAAGGATACAGTAGGCTCCTCCAGCATCCAGCGCCCCATTGGTGGCAATGGCACACACGGACAGCACCGTCATGCCGATGATGAAATACGCTACTGCGAACATGGCCAGGGCCTGGTACAACCCGGCATGACCCACCACAAACCCTGTTGAGGACAGGGGAGAGGCCAACGAGACCCTTAGCTGGGCATGGACTGCCCAAGGATAGAGTCCCTGGGCTCTGCCACTGCACAGAGTTCACCCCACTGAGGCATGTGGCTGCTCCCATCCCCATGCCCCCAGTTCCCCCAGGACATATCAGCCCCTTCCTTGCCAAGGTGGGGATGTGTCCACTTCCCACCCACAGCAGCACCCACCAGTGTCCCCCACCTCAGGGAATCTCCATCCTCCCGCCATGCCAGGCCCATGCATGCCCAAAACCAAACAAACAGGACAGGGGCTCTGCTGTCCATCCTGGGGATGCTGGGACCCCCATGTCCACATGCCACCTTTGTCTCTCAGTGGGGGAAGTGCGGGGCTCTCCGCAGGGTTCCCGTTGCTGCCCTGCTCGCCTACAGCAGAGCAGGAAGCAGAAGCAGTCTGGCGTGTCCCTGCCAGCCAGGGCACCACTCTCACATGGGCGGGTGTGTGTTCCCATGGAGAGGGCACCCGGAGCCCCCCCGGCTCTGCCTGGGCTGACGGGAGTGACCCTGGCTGGCAGCGCTGTGGGCAGGAAGGGGCCGCCTGTGGCCGTGGGTGATGCCCTATCTCAGCCACAAGCCAGGCCGCAGATGTGCCCGTGGGGAGGAGAGGGGGGTGACCGGGGCACTGGCACCGCACGGAGCCCTTGGGGCACCAGACTGCGTTTGGGGGCACCTGCTGGGGTCTCCAGAGGGCTGGAAGGTGCTCGAGCGCCATAAAACAAGGGCAGGCGGGTTGGGGTTGGTGGAAATAAAGGGGTGCCCCAAAAGCAGTGTGGGGATAAGTAGGAGGGGCTGCTCACCCTGGAGGTGTGGGGAGTATCTGAGGCAGAGGGGAATGGGGAACTGAGAGGGGGGCCACGGCCCTCCCCAGAGGGAGAAAGTTCCTCTTCCTGGCAGCTTCCCTCCCGCTCAGCCCACACGTCCCGCGGCCCCCGGGTACCACGCCCCGGGCGGGGGACCCTGGTGCCCGCGGTGGGGCTGGGGGCTCCGAGCCCGTGTGGGGGCTCCGAGCCCGTGTGGGGGCTCCGAGCAGGGCAGCGGGAGGGGAGCGAGCGATGGCAGCGCATTGCCGCGCCCGCAGCCTGCGGGTCCCCCGGGCGGGGGAAGGGGCTCGACCCCGCTCAGGCCCCGGTGGGCCCCGGGCATGCAGCCAGCTCCCGCCCTGGGCTTCCCGTGGGCGGAAAGTGAAAGAGGAAAAGCTTTTCCCGTTCCCGGACCAGGGCGGACACGGCTGCGTGCCTCGGGCCTCTGCCCGCCCCGGGCCGTGCGGGGGCACCTCCCGCCCCAGGGCCCCAAAAAGGCGGCCGGCTGCCCCAGTCCTGCCCCTCCGAGTTCGCCCAGGGCTCACAGTAACAGACCCAAAGCTGGGAGCGGACCGGGAACAAATCTGTGCCCTCCGCACAGAGAAGGGCAGCCCGGTGGCTGATGGGGGACACCAGGGTCCTGCCCTTGGGACATCAGGCGGGATGTGGGAGAGAACTGGGGCTCCGGAGCCTGGCACTGGGGGATGCCTGGGAAGCAGTGGGGTCCCAGCAACGAGGGACAGGTGGACACGAATCCCATTTAGGGAAGGCACTGGGAAGACACAGGAGTCCTACCCCAGGGACACCAGGGCTTTGGACTGGGGTTCCTTACAGGGGTCTCTAACTGGATTCCTGTCCTGCAGGTTCCTGTTCCCGGGTCCCCAGGCCACACAGCACTGGGAGCCCAGCCTGGGGGGGAGCTGAGCGGGCACGGGGGCCGCAGACTGGGGGCACTGGGGTTAGTACTGGAGGGAAGAACTAGGACTCCAGAGGGGGAGGCTCGGGAGACGGCACTGGGAAGGCACTGAGACCCAGACTGAGGGGCTCGAGGCTTCAGATCGGGGGGTCCCGTGAGCACACGGGGCCCGGGCTGGGGGTACCAGGCACGGCTGGGGAGCCTCGGGGGGCCCTCGGGGGCAGCCCGGGGCGGCGGCACTCACCGAGGCGCAGGAAGAGGACGACGCTGAACATGGACAGCAGCGTGGGCACCACAACGCCCAGGAACGTGGGCAGCTTGCGGGGGGCGGCGGCGGCCCGGCCGCGCTCCCGTCCCCGCTCCTCCTCGGCCGAGCCGCCGCACAGGCGGTACGTGAGCAGCGCGCTCCGCTCCGAGCTCGCCATGGCCCGGCCNGATCCCCGGTACAGCCCCCGCCGGTGCCCGCACCCCCGCCCCGCGGCGCTGCCGGCCGGGCTCGGCTGCCCGCGCCAATTACCGGACAATCGGGGCCCCGGGGGCACCGACCCCCCTGCCCGCCGCCGGGCTGGGATCTGCCCAGGCCCCGGGGTCCCACTGCTGCCGCCGCCCGGGGCGGCCGAGCGCTTCGCCAATTAGGTTAATGGGGTTGGCACCGGCACCGGGGCCGGGAGCGGGTGGCACAGTGCGGCCGGAGGCGAGCCCCACACCGGCCTCAAGGACCCGCGTGGGCGCCCGCTGCGGTCACCGAGCGGCCGGAGCCGCCCGTGCCATGGGTCGGGGGATACGTGCGGGGACAGCGGGGCGGGCCGCGGGGCGCTCTCCCGTGTGCCGTGGCCGTGTGTCCCCCCGCCCGTCCCCGCGTCCCCCGTGGGCAGCGTGCCCCCGCGGCCGAGGTGGGAGCCCGGCGGGGCCGGAGCTTTCATCTGCGGCGGGCCTGTCGCCGTGCCAGCCGCGGGCAGCCCGCGCCTTTGATGTGCCACTGAAGCGGCATTGTCCTCGCCCCGCTGGCACCATCGCGGCCGGGGGGGCCGGGGCAGCGCGGGCACGGAGGCGCTTCTGCCCCTAATGGGGACGGGCACCCCCTGGACTCGAAATAAGGATGGGGACACGGCCACCTCCTGCACTTAATGGGGACAGCGAGCGCGGCGTGGGTACTCCCTAAGGAGGACAGAGATAGGGGCATGGGCACCCCATGTCCTGCAGTGGACATGGGGACACGGGCACTCCTTGCCCCTATCAACGACAGAAAAAAGGACGCGGATACCCTCCAAGTGGACATGGAACCCAGAAACCCCAGTCCACTTTACAGTGACAGAGCGGGGGATACGGGCATCCTCTGCACCCTAAACAGGTGACAGAGATATAGCTGCACGCCGTCCCTCTGCAGGAACTGAGGCTGAGCCCGTGGGCACAGGAGGATGACAATGGGAGCAGTACGGTGGCATCCCAAAAGTGTGGGACCCGTGACAAGCCGAGCGGCAGGCACCAGATCATCCTCTCCAGCTGAGCTGATGAGTGTAGCCCTCCCATTCCTGGGGCTAAAGCTGCTCCCAACCCAGGCCCGCTACTTAACAAGGACAGAAGGACAATCACGAAGGACCATGGGTGCACCACCTGCCCCCCGCCCCCTCCCCGGGGCACGTCCTCCCTCCTGCAACCCGGGCAATACACCGGAGCGGGGGCCCCGGGGACAGCCGGTTCTCAGCACGGGGGTGCAGTGCCCCGGCAGGGGATGGCCCGTTCAGCCAGGGCTAGGCTGGCACAGCGATAGGGGGACTCCCCCGCGGAGCCCCCCGCCTCCCCTTCCCCCGCCTTGTCCGCTCCCGGCCCGCTGCCCGCCTTTGAAAGCGCCGCGGGGCTCCCACGCCCAGCCCGGGCCCCCCGCGCCCGCAGCCGCCGGTGCGTTCCCACCCGCCCGGGGCCCGCAGGAGGGAGGGTGGCGCGCTCGGGGCTTGGCGTGAAAATGATCAAGGGCCGCGGGCAGCGCCGGAGCGCAGCGCCCGTCTGATGCTGCCCGCCCGGAGGCCCCGTCGAACAAAGGCGGCATTGAGGCCCCGGCTGCGCGCCCCCCCGCGCCCCCCGCCCCGAGCTGGCATCTTGGCGCGACGTTAATGAACTCGCCTGTTTGTGCTCCCCCGGCCCTTCTCTCCTCCCACCGCCCGGGGGGCACCGTATATATCTATCCCTCCTCGCCCGCCTCGGGCACTTTGGGGGCTCCCCCCTCTTGCCCCTCTTTGCCCACTCGGGGATGGAGCGAGGAGGGAAGAGGACGCAGGGTGCTCTTGTCGGGGTCCGTCTGGTCCCTCCCGTGCTTCTGCCGCTCCTGCCGCTGCTGCAGCTGGTGGGGGGGGCCCCCCTGGGCCAGGGGCTGTACCCCATGCCGGCCAGCATCCTGCAAGGTCAGTACAGTAGGACACGGGAACGGGGGCATCTTTGCGGGGAGGTTTGGCTGTGGATGGTGCTGCTGCAGGAGCTGGCACCCCTGGGTTCACTCTCAGGAAGGGAGGCAGCACGAGTGGGATGGCTGGGTCCCTGGCAAAGATCCCCAGACCATGGGACATGCCTGTGCTACCTGTACTGGGTGTCAAGTGCTGCCAGTGGCATAGGGGATACAGGGCATGCAGGAAGTGCTGGCGTGAAAGCCCTGCGGCCACCAGTGCTCCCTCCTGCCCAGGTACCTTTGCCAGCCCCAGGGGACATTCTGCTAGGGCATGGCCAGCAGGAAGGTGGCCACAGGTAGGGACACATGAAGGGGTTCACATACAGGGCACACACAGGATTGCATACACATGGGCACATGCAGGGACATGCAGACCCTGGGCACATGGACCCTGGCATGCACAAGTGTGCACAGAGGTACCTGCACACCAACACATGTGGGCACACCTGCCCAGGCTCACACCCTGCTGTATGCCCACATTTTCACACACATGTGTTCACACAGTCTCTATGTACAATGGGCACACAGAGACTTGGGAAAACACCCAGATGCCCATGTGCCAACAGCAACAGAGAGGTGACACTAGTGGATGTCACCCTAGGCAATGCCAACAGGTGATAGGCCATGCCTAGCCTGACTCCTGCCATAGAGATACTGGGGCATAGGCACCAGGCGGGCTGGGGGCATGGTGGGAGGGGCATGGTGGGAGGCAGTGGTGGAGCTCCGGGGATCTGAACACCCTGTGTGTATCCATCAGCACTGTCGAGCCGTGGGACGCTGGTGCTGGAGGCCGCCCTGAGGAGCGCACTGCTGGCACTGGAGCGGGCGCTGTCCGAGCAGCAACGGCAGCGGGGTGCCTGTGGACTCTGTGCCCCCTGCCTCTTCCCACCTTGTGCCAACATCACTGCCCACTGCCCACGTGAGTCATAACCCTACTGCCCCCACTGCCCTGCTCCCAGGAGGCCGTACCAAAACAGCTCAGGGTCCCTGCCCAAACACACTCCAGGGGTCCTATCCCAAAACCATCCCATGCCCAGAAGACCTTACCAAAGTGTACATCCATGCCTGGAGACAGTACCCAAATATTTCTTTTAGTCCTTATCAAAGCACTACCTCATCCCCTAGAAATCCTATCAAAATTACACCCCAAGATTCTACTCAAACCATACACCCTCTCCTATAGGCTTACCCTACAGGCTTTACCAAAACAGTGCCCAGACTCCCAAAACATATCCCTAACTGGTAGACACCCTACCAAAACACCACCCAAAGACCCTACTCCAGCAGTTCCCATCTTCTCTAGGTCCTACGCAATCACCTGGAGCCCTATCCAAAACATTGCCTGATCCCTTGCCTCCTTTTCAGAGATCCCCCCCCCCAAACATATCCTAGGACATGGAAGACCCTACCAAAATGTACTGACTCCGCAGCCTATCATGCCCCCTTCCCACCCACACCAAAGCAGAGTCCAGGGTGGCCTGGGTGGAGGTGAGCAGGGAGAACAAGGTGATGCCCACAGCTCTGCTGTCCTTGCAGCGCCAGCCGTGCCCTCCACTGTGCCCCCCAGCTGCCAGGCCCTGCTGGATGCCCAGGCGCTGCCCGAGCTGCCCCAGCGCAACTGGGCACTGAGCCAGGCCTGTGCCCCCTACCAGCACCTGTGCCCACCTGAGGGGGACCCACATGCCTGTGCCCTGCTCAGCACCCGGCTGTGCCACCACCGCCTCCAGGAGTGCCGTGAGTGGGCACCTGCATCCCCCTGGCTCCTCTCAGAGAGGGAAGAACCTATGATAAAAAACAGGGCATCCCCAGGGGAGGCTTGGAGAGGATAGGGAGCACTGGCGGTGATGGGATGGAGTGGGAAAATGGGGGAAGTGGGAGTACAGTAGAATGATGGAGTATCTTTGATGGGATGGAAGGTTGTGGGGGAATGTTGGGATCTGGAGTGACAGGTGGAGATTTGGAGGATTGAGGCATTAGAAACTATGAGGGCATCGGGAGGGATGGGACACTGAGAGGTGATGGAGAATCTGGGATGGCAGAAGAGGACAAGGGGAGGTGGCTGAGAGATTGGGGACACCAAGTCACTGGAGATGACAAGCACTCCTGGGGTGGTACAGCGGTGTTTGTTCAGGACGATGGGGGTCTGGGGGCACTGAGAGGACTGGGGGGAGTTGAGGACAGCAGGGATGTGGTGGTGGCACCGGTGGGGGGAGTGTGCCCACATGCCTTGACNAGGGCTGTGGGACTCCCCCCTCACCCCAGCTTTGTACCCCAGGGATCTGTGGGCGCCGCGGGGGTCCACAAGCCAATGCCACAGCCCCCCGAGGACGGATCATGGGCGGCAGCGTGGCCCCACGGGGCGCTTGGCCCTGGCTGGTGTCGGTGCGGCTGCACGGGGAGCTGATGTGCGGAGGGGTGCTGGTGGGGCGCTCCTGGGTCCTCACCGCAGCACACTGCTTTGGCGGGTATGGCGGCGTGGGAACGACGTC
>VWZF01004170.1:161530-323517 GCA_013396755.1 Sclerurus mexicanus | reverse complement strand
TATGGCGGCGTGGGAACGATGTCTCTGCAGGAGGGGGCACGAGGTGACACCTTATCACCCCTGTAACTAGCTGCCCCCATCCCACCAGGAATCGTAATGAGCTGGCGTGGACAGTGGTGGTTGGTGACCATGAACTGGGCAAGCTGGGTGTGGGTGAGCGGGCAGTGCCTGTCCGGCGCATCCTGCCTCACCCTAAGGTCAGTGGAGATGGGCACCCTCTGAGCTCCCTCTGCATGCTCCAAGGCCCCCCAGTGACATTCCCACATCTCCTTCCAGTTTAACCCCAAGACGTTTCATGGGGACCTGGCATTGCTGGAGCTGGCAGTGCCACTGGCCCCGTCACCAACTGTCAGCCCTGTGTGCCTTCCCAGTGGCTCCACAGAGCCCAGCCCTGGAACTCCCTGCTACATCGCGGGCTGGGGCTCCCTCTATGAAGGTAGAGCTGCACTGACATCCCATGGAGTGTCCCCCTCTGTGCCCTCTCCTGTGTCAAGTCCCATTTCACCAAGCCAGGGCACAGAGGTGTCTGGGCACAGGAGACGCTGTAATGATTGGGTGAATTGCCTGCCAGAGGGACCAGTGGCTGACATGGTGATGGAGGCGCAGGTGCCCCTGCTCAGCCAGGAGACATGTCGGGGTGCTCTGGGCAAGGACCTGCTCACCAGTGCCATGTTCTGTGCTGGGTACTTGTCTGGAGGCATTGACTCCTGCCAGGTAACACCGGGGCCTGAGGGACTGCCAGTACCCCACCTCAAAAATCCCTTGTGGCACACAGTGCTGGGCATGTACCACAGCCTATCAACATGGTTGGGGTGCCAGCCCAGCCCAGTGCACAGGTATCTCACCCACAGGGTGACTCAGGGGGCCCACTGGCATGCCAGGACCCGACTTCACACCACTTTGTCCTCTACGGTATCACCTCGTGGGGTGACGGCTGCGGTGAGCGGGGCAAACCAGGAGTCTACACCCGTGTCACTGCCTTCACGGACTGGCTCAGCCTCCAGATGGACTGTGAGTGCCTCTGGCTGCACTGCGGGGGGACGGAGATACCCAGGGAGGTTTCAGCACCTCATGGCAGCTTCGGTTCCCTCGCAGCTGCCCCTGGCAGCCGAGAACCGAGCTGCTTTGACCTGCTGGCACTGGCCCAGCTGCCCCCAGAGCAGCAGTCCCCCGCGCGCACTCGTCTCTGCGCCTTCTACACCAGGTCCTGCCGGGCTCCTCCGGGCCGGGCCACCTGTGCTCGCCTGGCTGAGGAGACCTGCCGCACCAGGATGAGACGCTGTGGTGAGCTGGGGGACTGTGCCAGCCCTGGGGTGTGGGGAGGGACCCCATTTCTGGCAGCGTGAGGCTGGCATGGTGCTGGGGCCATGTGCCCACAGGGTCCTCTGTGCCCACAGAGCTGCACTCCTATGCCCAGACCTTGGTGGATCTCCTGCGCCAGGCTGGGGACTTCATCCGAAACCAGTTTGATTTCTCCTTCCTCACCCGCACTCTGCCCCAGATTCTGGGCAAGATCTATGGGCACTTCTTCCCTCCTCGTGTCCGCAGGGATGCCCCAGGTACCCTCCTGGGCTGGACCACCCCATGCCTGGTTGGGGTCCCATCAGTCTCCTCTGTGCTGATGGCTGGAGCACCAGCAGCCTGCCCTGTCACCTCCATGGGGCTCCCCTGCCCTTTGTCTCTCCTGTCCCCTTCTTGTCCCCACAGGCCTGGCTGTGGCAGGGGCTCACCCAAACCCTATAGCAGAGGGACCCCAGAGACCCACCAACAGGTGAGGCATGCTGGACCATGGGATGAGGGGCTAAAGGTGTTGGGGACTGGCATGGCTTTTTGGGGACAGCCTCAAGCATTGGGGTCCTGTTACTCCTGAAACCAGGGCACTCTCCTTGGTGTGCCCGGTGGGTTGCACAGGGTGGCACTGCCCTGGGGATGGGTGCTACTGGACACCAGTCTGGGCTCACCTCATTGTGCTTGCAGGTGGGGGCCCAGGCGGTTGCCCCCCTTTGCAGAGCTCTTTGGGGCAGTGGGACCCCAGCTGCAGGACTGGGTGGAGGCGCTAAGGGCCATGGCAGGGGGCAGCCCCCTGGTGCCCACAATGGACAGGGAACAGCTTCCCGGGGAGACACAACTCTTCCTGCAGGTATGTGGGGATGAACAGGCTGGAGGAGCCCCTGCTTCTCTGGTGACTGCCACCAGGGACATCTCGTTGGTCCATTGTCCCCTGTGCAGGCACAGAAGTGGCATCTCTCACTCTGCCACTACAGAGAGGGCATCTCACCCTCCCCAGCTGAAACCAGTGCTGTCAGTCCAGACAGTGCAGAGCAAGCCATGGGTCTTAACCCTGCAGATGAGGATCTGACACAACACAGCCACAAAGCTGCATGTCCCCATTGTCCTGTCTGACACAAGCTCAGCCATGCACTGCACTCTATCATTGTGCACCTGGCTGCTCCCACAGGTGCCCCATCACAGGTGACCCTGTTCATCCCTTCTCTTCAGCAGGGTGAGGACACAGTGGAGGAGATGGTGGGACAGGGACGAGCCTTCCTCACCCAGCTACGGGCAGAGTTGAACCTTGGCACTGTCCTGGAAACCATGGAGCCAGGACAGGCATCTGGAGAGCTGGCAAGAACCCTTCCACCAAGACGTGAGCCTAGAGGGGCTGGGGGCAGTGGGATGTCCACCCGCTGGCCGGCTCCACGCCCGGCCAGTACCCAGTGGCTGCGTCCCTGCTGGCAGTTTCACACCTTTCTCGGTGCAGGGTCCGCACTGAGGGAGAAACGTGAGCTGGTGTCCACAGAGCTGCCCAGGGTAGAGGAAGAGGAGGAGGAGGCAGGTGCAGGCAGCGGTAAGCCCCCACAAATGCTGCAGGATGCCACGTGCCACCGTGGGGACAGTGGCAAGCCCAGCCTCAGCCTTGCAACCTCATCCCAGGACTGGTAGTCCCATTTCAGTGGGACAGCCCTTGGTTATATTCCCCCCTCACCATGCAAGGTGCTCCTCCCTGGGGTGAGCCACAGCATGACGTCCCCACAATTCACCCTGATGTCCCCCTCCATGTTTCTCCTGCCTATTCCCGGGGTTGCAGCCTGCCCTGGCCTCAACGAGTCGGCAGTGCGGGTGGGTGCAGTGCGGGAGCTGTATGCCTGGGTGCTGCGGGTGCCCGAGACTGACCTGGCCATGACCTTCCAGGAGGTGAGTGCCTTGTCTGGCCACTCTGAACCCCATGCCCTGGCAGCCAGACAGTGCCAACCCCCAGCCCGTCACTGTCCTGCTCTGCCCCCGGCTCCCCTGGGACTCACAGTACTGTCATCTCCCCACAGATCCTGGTGGACTTGGGCTCCAAAAACACCAAGGGACTGTACCGGGCACAGGTGCGGGCCACTGTAGGGGGCCGCCCCACAGCCTTCACTGGCCTTGTGGGGCTGGAGAGTGACTCACTGGCCCGCAGCATGCCTGGCCTTGTTGCTCTGGCGCTCGAAGCTCTGAAAACCTAATGGTGCCCCTGGGACAGCATTCCAGTATGGGGACAGGGCATTGGGGCAGGTGTCTCTTATGTCCTTCAAACACAGTGCCCTCCCTGTCTCAGGCCCTTTGACCCTTTTGTCCCCTGTCATGCCTCAGTTTCCCTCTTCCCACCAGCACTTCCTGACTTCTCCAGGGCCATGGGGCTCTGAGAGATACCTGGAGCATCTCAGCCAGGAATCACAGTCCTCTCCTTTTGAACACCCACCTTGGCAAGCCCATCCTCTCCCCATTTTCTTCAGAGGTACCTGAGCTGTTATTTATTTGTACAGAGAAGGTTTATTTTTCAATAAAGAAGGGCTCTATTTTCCAGTAGCCAGTGAGTGTGAAGCAAGTGCTGTGCCATGCAGTGCTGGTGAGGTGGGTGACAGTGGAGACAATTTCCAGGGGGACTATGACATCTGATTGCATCTTCCCCTTCCCATCCATCCTGTGCCCTGACGTGATGCCTCCAGCCTTGATTCCTGCTGTGCCCAGCCTGGCACAGACTTCCCAGACCCCCATGGGCAGTCGGACACCCCTTCTCCCATCTGCAGCACCCACAGGACAGCACTGGTGCTCATCCATGGTGACACCCCATCAGGGACCCACAAGAAACCTCCCGGTGCAGGGGCTGAGCGTGCCGTGGGCCTTTGGTGGGTGGCAGGGTGGTGCCACACCTGTGCTTGGGCACCAGTGGGTACCAACCCCTCCTGCCTGTGGCGACTCTGCCACTCTGAGCAGCATCACTGGGACTGCTGAGCAGTGGGGAAGGGACCGCTCCGACCGCTCCTCCCTGTCCCCAGCAGTGCCCGCGCTGGGGTGTGGAGGCTCAGGGTGATGGGCTGTCACCCGTGGGGCCGGCGAGTCCAGCTGTGCCTGCCTGTCTCCCCTTCTCTGCACACGGGGGTGCTGGAAGAGAGGGCTGAGAGCGGGTATCCGGTGCCGGTACCCTTCCCCCTCCGCAGCTGGCACCATCCATCTCCTACTCTGTCCGGCAGCCGGACATCCGCTCGGCCAGGCCAGGCGGGGAGGCAGCCAGGGCCTGGCACGGCGCGAGGGCACCGCGGGCACCGCATGGGGAACCTGCTGCAGCAGCTGGCCCTGCTCGGGGCACTGATGCTGTCGGGTGAGCGGGGTCTGGGGCATGGGGTGCCCTGTTGCTGGGGGGTTCTGGGCCCCCCTCATGGGGTCCGTGGGGGATGATGGTGGCAGGGTCCAAACTGGGCACAGTGGTCCCCAGGGCTGCTTTTTGGGTATTATCTGGCAGAGTTCCCTCGCTGTGCACCCCTTGTGCTTCTTTCCCGGCTGTGCCACCTGAAGCCATGTCCCAGCCCAGACTGTGTGCTGTCTGTGCACAGTGTCACTGCATCTGTGTGCCTATCTGTGTGCACAGCGACCCCAGATCTCTCACCATTGCCTATGCATATATGTCCCTGCATAGAGAGTCCATGCCCATGAGTCCATGTGTGCACCTGTGTGTACATCCACCTATGTGCACAATGCCACTGCACCTGTACCAAGTGTTTTGTGTCTGTGTGTCCCTCTGTGTGCTAGGTCTGTATTTGTATATCCCCATGTCCATGCTCATGTCCTTGTCCCATGCCCACATTGTGCCCATGTGCTCCCACAAGTCTCTCATTCCTGCATGTCCATATCTGCGCTCCTGTGCAGCACAGACATGCAGTGTCCCGGCCTGTTCCTGTCCCCTCCATTCTTATATCACCCTATGGGGTGGCACTGGGCCCAGTAGCTCTCCCAGCCCTGTGGTTTGCCTGACCCCACACCCCCAGGCGGGCTCTGCGTGAACCAGGAGGAGAGGCTCATCCATCACCTCTTTGAGGAGAAAGGCTATGACAAAGAGGTGCGTCCTGTTGTCTCCACTGATGAGGTCGTGGACGTCTACCTGGCCCTCACCCTCTCCAACCTCATCTCACTGGTGAGCCCCAGTGGGCAATGCCCACCATGGAGCATCCCCCAGCCATGCCTCACCCCCAGGGTTGGCTGGGTGCCACTCCTGAGGCTGCTTCCCCAGCCCTGGCTAGTGAGTGTTGGGGGTCCTGGGCTGTGGGGATGCCCTGACATCTCACTGCCCCACACTGTTGTTTCAGAAAGAGGTGGACGAGACTCTCACCACCAATGTATGGCTTGAGCATGTAAGTAGGGACAGGTGTCATGCCACCAGTTGTGCCTCCATGGGGTAGCCCAACATGATGAGGGGGTGACCTGGGGATCCTCCCCTCCAGGGCTGGACTGATTACCGCCTGCAGTGGAATAAGTCCGAATTTGGGGACATCGAGGTGCTCCGCCTGCCACCAGACATGTTGTGGCTGCCTGAGATAGTTCTGGAGAACAAGTGAGATGTGTCTCAGTTTCCCCTCCCGAACTCCATGATCTGTGCCTGGTGCATGCTCAGGGCTCCTCTGGTCCCATCCCAGCACCACCATCACCTTGTCTCCCTCCTGGTGCAGCAATGATGGGCTCTTCGAGGTCGCCTACTACTGCAACGTCCTCATCTACAATACGGGCTATGTCTACTGGCTGCCACCTGCCATTTTCCGCAGCACCTGCCTCATCAATGTCAACTTCTTCCCCTTTGACTGGCAGAACTGCACCCTCAGATTCAGGTGCCAGGTGGCTGGGTCAGGGCAGCAGGGCGGGCATCCCATCCCCCTGTGGTGCCTGCTGCTGCCAGCACCTCCCCTTGCTGCTGAGGCATAGCAAGGTGGGGGTCTGCAGGTGACCCTGTGGCCTGAGTCCATCATGCTGGAGGTCAGGGTGGGTGGGTGGTGGGTCCCTCTAGCAGGTGCAGCTCCTCACTGCCTGTTCCCTGGCCATGGACCAGGTCGCTGGCATACAGTGCCCTGGAGATCAACATGCACTTGAAGACAGATGATGACCCAGATACAGGCAAGTCTTATCCGGTGGAGTGGATCATCATCGACCCTGAAGGTTTTACAGGTAACACTCGTGCTTTCTGCCATGTCTTGTGGCAGTGGCACACCCTGTGCAGGGCTGGGGGGTACTCTGGAGTTGGGGCACCCTGTCATGGAGACACCCATGTACCTGGGGCTTTTGCACTGTGGCACCCCATCCACCAGGCTTGGAGCTGCTCAGACTCTGGATGGGGAGACCAGTGCTGGTGGGGCTGGTGAGGATGGCCATGGCAGGTGTCATCCATGCCGTTTGCTGTCCCATGTGCCCTGACAGAGAATGGGGAATGGGAAATCATCCACCGCCCAGCCCGCAAGAACATCTACCCTGACATTCCCCCTGACACGAGCGAGCACCAGGACATCACCTTCTACCTCATCATAAAGCGCAAGCCGCTCTTCTATGTCATCAACATCGTCATACCCTGCATCCTCATTGCCTTCATGGTCATCCTCGTCTTCTACCTGCCTGCTGACAGTGAGTGAGCCCTGAGGTGTGGCAGTCACACCCATGGGACATCTCCATGTCCCACACCTACACCAGGTCCTGGGACATGGAGAAACACCAATGCCCAGCACAGGGACATCCTAGAACTGGGATATCCCCATGTAAGACACCCTTATCTCAGTCAGACACCCTGGCAGAGACACCCTTGGGCAAAAGATACCCCGGGTGGGACTCTGGGGTGCCCCCATAACAGAAACTCCTATATGGGGCACTATATGGTGGGACACTGGAAGGGCAACCCTGGCACTGGGGACACTGGGAAAGGCACTTGGAGCAGGGTTTGCCCTGAGCTTACCTGCTCTCCAGGTGGTGAGAAGATGACCCTGGTGATCTCAGTGCTCCTGGCCCAGTCCGTCTTCCTCCTGCTCATTTCCCAGCGCCTGCCTGCCACTTCTCACGCCGTCCCCCTCATTGGCAAGTGAGTCCTGGGCACCACTGGGTGCAGTGGAGACATTGTGGGGTCCCTGTGGTGCAAGAGGGCAGCTCTGCCTGTGTCCAGCCCTCATGACAATGCCAAGCTCCAAGTTCATGCTCCCTACCAGGTACCTGCTTTTTATCATGCTTCTGGTGACAGCTGTGGTGATCATCTCTGTCGTGGTCCTCAACTTCCACTTCCGCACTCCCAGCACCCACGTCATGTCTGACTGGGTCAAAGAGGTGAGCAGGGTATGGGCTGGGGTGGGTGCACTGGTGGGTACAGGGGTGATGTCATGCTCCATGGAGGAGACGGGACAGCACAGCCCTGGCAATGCATCATGTGTTCCATCTGTGCCACATGTAGTCTGTGGACAGAAAGTGGAGACAAGGTGGCATCATACCAGGGAGGTGGTCAAGGGAACTGACAACCCCTCTTGTGTCCCAGGTCTTCCTGGAGAGCCTGCCCCGACTGTTGGGCATGACACAGCCAGATGAGAGCCCAGCAGATGTCCCGTGCATCCGGCGCTGCAGCTCAGCTGGCTACATCGCCAAGGCAGAGGAGTATTTCAGCGTCAAGTCCCGAAGCGAGCTCATGTTCGAGAAGCAGTCGGAGCGGCATGGGCTGGTCAGCCGTGTCACCCCTGCCCGTGAGCTACAGCCCCTTCATGGGGACATAGGGGAGGGTGCTGGAGCAGGAGTCTTGAGGGGTGGCAGCCCTTTGGAGCCCATCTCATTGCCACCCTCGCCCCCAGGTTTGGCACCGCTGGGCACGGTCACAGGCGATGAGCAGCTTTACGAGCACATAAAACCTGTTGTTGATAATGCCAACTACATCGTCAAGCACATGCGGGATGAAAACAGCTACAACGAGGTGAGGCCATGGGCACTGGGAGGGCAGAGGGGGCTCCCTGTGCCCACTGTGCCCCCACTGCCTGGCTCCTCCTTATCTCCCCAGGAGATCGACAATTGGAATCGTGTGGCTCGGACCCTAGACCGCCTCTGCCTCTTTCTCATCACCCCCATGCTAGTGGTGGGCACCCTCTGGATCTTTCTCATGGGCATCTACAACCACCCACCACCACTGCCCTTTGCTGGAGACTCCTATGACTACCGGGAGGAGAACAAACGCTTCATCTAGGGCGGGGGGGGCTTGGGTGGGGTTTCATATGCCTCTCCCCCACCTGCCTTGGCTTGGGAAAATAAAGCTGTTGGGTGTCCTGAGCATGGTGAACCTCAGCTATGGCTGGAAGGGGTGATTTCCAGAGGGGTGTGGTGGTACCAACCCTGCTACCTCTGTGAACTGGGCACTCAGGGCAGGACGGGCTGGGGAAGGGGAGGTATCCCCCCCAACATGGCACCATCCCCTGCAAACCCACTGCAGTGGGCAGAGATGCCATCAGTGCCCACATTTCTCCCTCGCTCCCATGGTCCCTCAGCCAGACCCACAGTGTCCCCGCAGCGCACCCCATCCCACAGTGCAGGGCTGGGGTGCACAGAGGGCTGTCTCCTTCCCCAGCTCAGCAGTGCGACACCAGGGCTCTGGTTTCAGGGAACACAGCTGACGTCCACTCACCAGTGGCCCAGTACAGCTGTCACATTTTCTCTGCTGAGCCAGGAATCTCACCACAGCCCTATTCCCCCACGCAGGGCCTGGCAGGATTTGAACCTCCAGAGTGGGCATTACTCTCCGGATGTGGCGGGACTTGCCTGCCCCTTCCCCACCCTATACCCTGTGGGCAGCCACTGCCATGGTGGGGACAGGAGGTCCTGGCAGGGGGGCACCCATTTTCCATAACCCATGAGCGCCTTGGTTTCCGCTGCAAGGAGGTGCATCCCTCTGTGGGCGAAACTGAGGCACAGACATTATTTTGCCCCCAGCCCTAATTCCAACCCATCTGGCACAAAATGCCAGAGGAGCTTGCCAGCAAACCGGCATCAGCCCCTCGGGGGGGAGGTGGGTGGTCACCCATCCCTCCCCAGTCCCCGTGGCTGTCGGGAACAGCTGACGGTGGCAGGGGACAGCTGTCCCATCCCACCGGGCGCCGGGCCCAGAGCAGCGCCGGGCAGGCAGCCGAGCAGAGCCCCAGCCCCTGCGCCCCACCGCACCGCCATGCGCTGCCACGGCCTCCTCCTTGTCCTCTGCGTGCTGGCAGGTAAGGGGTGCCCGCCCCAGGGAGAGGCCTGGGGGGCACCTGGCCACCCCCCACCTTTGCACTTGAGGGTTTGTCACCCCTGGAAGTTCAGTGCCATGCGCCTTCCCTCCGGGGTGTCCCCGTGCTGGCAGCCTGCTGTCCCTGTGCCCTGCCATGGAGAGGTCCCTGGGGGGAGCGGGGTGGGGGATGTGGGGGTTGCAGCCCCCTGCTTGCATGTGGGGCACTGACTCGACTGTCAGGCTCCCAGAGCCGAGCGTGCACACTCACAGAAACACAGACATGGGCACCCCCTGCCTCCCCCCTCAACATACCAGATCTCAGGGGCATCAGTGGCCCCACTGTCCCCACCCCGGGGCGTCCTCTTCGAATGTGCCCCCTCCAGGTGTGGGCTGCAGGAACCAGGAGGAGAAGCTTCTCCAGGACCTCATGACCAACTACAATCGGCAACTGCGCCCAGCCCTGCGGGGGGACGAGATCATCGATGTCTCCCTCAAGCTCACCCTCACCAACCTCATCTCCCTGGTGAGAGACCCCCCCAGCACGCATAGTGGGAGAGGATTTGTCCCCACATGTCTGGCAGTGGACAGGGCACTAAAGCTGTCTCCCTCCTTCATTCCCTGCCAGAATGAGCGAGAGGAGACCCTCACTACCAATGTATGGATCGAAATGGTGAGACCCCTCATCTGCAGGCAGAATCACCCCGTGCCATGTTTGCACCTCAGGGTGGCACCTCTGGAGGGCTGGCACTGTAATCTGCACGCCCTTCTGTGGGTGACCCCAACAGAGTCCATTTTGTGGGCAGCATGGGACAGGCAGCTCACAATCTCCCTCATCTTGGGGAGCACCATGACCTCTTCTCCTTTGCTCTCCTTGCCCCAGCAATGGTCCGATTATCGCCTGCAGTGGGACCCTGAGAAATATGACAACATCCAGCTGCTGCGGGTACCCTCCACCATGGTCTGGCTGCCAGATATTGTTCTGGAGAACAAGTGGGTGACTGGACAATGGGGATATATCACGACACAGGAGTGGTAGCTGCCCCCCAGGCATGGTTTGGAGCTGAACTCACCCTTTCACCCCTCAGCATTGATGGGACATTCGAAATCACTCTCTACACCAACGTGCTGGTATCCCCTGATGGCAGCATCTACTGGTTGCCCCCCGCCATCTACCGCAGTGTTTGCGTCATCCACGTCACCTACTTCCCCTTCGACTGGCAGAACTGCACCATGGTCTTCCAGTGAGCATGGGTATCATGGCAGGTCCTCCTGGGACATAGGCATTAGCATGGGATGCCCACATTTGCCCTGGGGCATTGAGCCCCTGGACAGATAAGTGCCACTTACCTGTCCTCTGCTACCTGGCAGTATGCACCATGGACAGACCAAGCACTCCAAAGCAGAGCTGGAGGTGGCCAGCATGACCTGGTGCCACACTGGCATCTTTTGCCCATCCAGGCCACTGTGTGCCAGCCTCTGCCACTGCTTTGTCCTCCCCAGGTCCCAGACATACAGTGCAAATGAGATCAACCTGCTGCTGACAGTGGAGGAAGGCCAGACCGTGGAGTGGATCTTCATCGACCCTGAGGCTTTCACAGGTAACACTGCAGCCACCCCTATGGCACCAGTGTGTCCCATCATGGGGGGCACCCAACAGGCCTGCTGCTATGCTGGTGGCTGCCAAAAGCAGGGCTGCAGGGACTATTAGCAGCTCCCACCATTACATGGGCACTTAAGTTATTAGTGGAAGCAGGAGAGTGGGAGAGATTTGTTTTTCTAACCCCCCCCCGGCTTGGGGCTTTCTGCCTAGCAGCCGCTCCTGGAGAGCACCGCTCCTGCAAGCTTGATTGATGCTGGGAATGTAGCTGTCATGGCCAAACAATGACGTTTTCCATCACATTTTAATTGCATATTGAAAGAACAAAATGCTTTTTGGGCAGCGAGATTTATTTTTTCATTACCGGCCTGAGTTGCGATCTTGACTGGGAAAAAATCTATTGCTCCCCTGGAGAGCAGGGGAGAACAGTGTGCCATCACCCAGCGTCACGCTCAGCTTCCCTCTGTGGCACCCTGCAGACTGGGAGATGGGGGGACCCCAGCCCCACACCCAAAGCCCTGGGAACCCCCAGTCGGCTCAAGGTGCCCCATCCAACAGCTTGTTGGGGTATTTTGCACAGAGACCATGGCATGTTCCACAGTGCTTATCTCCCTTCCAAATGGCTCTAGCACTGTGCCCAGTCTGGCTGCTCTCTGGGGGCCATGATAATCACCAGTCCTCCCCTTCCTCCCCTGCCTGGACTGGGGGGCTGGCAGCCCCAGTGGCCCTGGTGGGCCAGTGGGACTCATGTGGCACTGTGGTGATGCAGAGAATGGCGAATGGGCCATCAAGCACCGCCCTGCTCGGAAGATCATCAACTCGGAGCACTTCACCCCAGATGATACCCAGTACCAGCAGATCATTTTCTACCTCATCATCCAGCGCAAGCCGCTCTTCTACATCATCAACATTATTGTGCCTTGTGTCCTCATCTCCGCCATGGCTGTGCTTGTCTACTTTCTGCCTGCCAAAGGTACGCAGTGGTGCCATGCCCACTGGGGGCATGGGGATATGTAAGGGGAGAGCAACACGTCAGGAAGGGCCCCTTGTCCCATCTGTGCTTGGGAGCCATCAGTGTCATCTCTCACCTGCTCCTGTGATATCTGGGGTACACTGTGTGAATTTCCAGGTACTCTTTGGTTAAAGCCTCAAGGCAGAACTTGGTCAGTTCAGAGTTGGAGTGGGGGCTTTTTACCTAAGGAAGGCAATGCCCACACCACTGTCCCACAATGAACTCTGCCTTTCCCCCTCCTTGGCAGCGGGTGGGCAGAAATGCACCGTCTCCATCAACGTCCTCCTGGCCCAGACTGTCTTTCTCTTCCTCATTGCCCAGAAGGTGCCTGAGACCTCCCAGGCTGTGCCTCTCATCGGGAAGTAAGTGGTGCATGGGGACAGGGGTGCCAGCCCTGCTGTCACACTGTGCCAGCAGGGTCTCCAGGTGCTGTGAAGCAGCCAATGCCCAGGGACAGGATCCTGACACAGAAATAACCCCCAGCCCAGATTATCACTTGCCTATTTCCCACTGCCAGTCCCCAACTTCCAGCTCAGAAGGGCACTGAGAAGGACCTTGCATGCCCATAGCTTGTGACCCAGAATCCCCACATGAGGCTCTGCCCCTCTTGCAGGTACCTGACCTTCCTCATGGTGGTGACAGTGGTGATCGTGGTGAATGCTGTCATTGTCCTCAACGTCTCCCTGAGAACGCCCAACACTCACTCCATGTCCCCGAGAATCCGCCAGGTACCTGCCATCGTCGCTCCACCCTTTATACATGGGAAATGGGATGGGTACTTGGGGATCGAGGCCAGGTCCTTCATGGAGCAGGGTGGCAGACATGCCTTCATCTGAGTGCAAATCAGGGCACAAAGAGAGGACTCCAGATATCCCCAAAGGATCACACAGTGCCATTAAACCCCTTCAAGCCATTCTCAACTCCGGGAAGTGGGAGGTGTCAACACACCCAGCACCTCAATAGCACAAGGGTACACCATGGGGATGCTCCGTGCAATGCCAGGGGACCTGATCGCACCCATTTGGGTGCCCTGGGTGGTGTGATGGGGTCAGATCCCCTCAGGTAACACCATGTCCAGCTGTTCCTGCACCTCCTGCCCCGCTACCTGGGCATGCCCACCCCAGAGGAGACCCCAGGGCCACCACGAGCTATCCGGAGATGCAGCTCCCTGGGGCTCATGGTGAAAGCTGATGAGTACATGCTCTGGAAAGCACGGACTGAGCTGCTCTTCGAGAAGCAGAAGGAGAGGGATGGACTGATGAAAACTGTGCTGGAGAAAATTGGTGAGTTCCCCCAGGGGGTTGGCACCTTCCTGTGAAACTGGGCAATGTGCCAGGGGGCCGAGTGCTCACTGGTGCCTGCTGTGCTGGCTCTGCTGCTCATAGGACGTGGCCTGGAGAGTGGCAGTCCCCAGGACTTCTGCCAGAGCCTGGAGGAGGCAGGTCCTGAGATCCGTGCCTGCGTCGAGGCCTGCAACCACATCGCCAATGCCACCAGGGAGCAGAACGACTTCGGCAGCGTGAGTTGGGAGTAGGGGGAAAGAGACTCATGTAGGGGAAGCGGAGACAGCCCTCACCCTTCTTCTGCCACTGGCAGGAGAGCGAGGAGTGGATCATGGTGGGACAGGTGATCGACCGCGTCTGCTTCTTCATCATGGCCTCTCTCTTCGTGTGTGGCACCGTTGGCATCTTCCTCGTGGCTCACTTCAACCAGGCACCCGCCCTGCCCTTCCCCGGAGACCCCAAGCCATACCTGCCACAGTGATGCCCGCAGGTGCCCACCAGCCCTCCTGCTGCCAGGACTGCTGGAGCCAGGGGCTGGGCAACCCTAAAGTCGCCTGGCTGGCCAAGATCCCTCTGGGCACAGCACAGAGGGAGGGTTGGCAGTGCTGAGTGCTACATCCCAAGTGTTGGATTTGGGAAAAAGGGAAACATGGGGTGGCCATGCTGTGCTGAATGTGGAAATAAAGCCTGCAACAGTCTTGCAAGCCTCCATGGCATCTTTGCTCCATGCCTACTGCTCTTGGACAGGCTGGATGTGCCACCTGTGTGGGCTGCTCACACATCTCTAAGTCACATAGTCCTGTGAGATAAGACATAGGGGGCCTGGAGCAGAGACAGACATCCCACAGACAGGGCAGCAGCACTGGCAGCAAGAGTCACATTACCCCACTGCAAATTTACAGCTTCAAGCCCAGGGTAAATGGGGCCCCTGAAATCTCTTGCCGTGCCAATAGGGCAAGAATCACAGCTGCAGTTCCCCATTCTGGGACAACAGTGGAGCCATGGATATCATTAGGAGCAGTTAATTCCTTCCTCCATTTATGCCCTGACTATGGCTCTTGGAGACGGCTGAACTGCTGTCCTTGATCCCTAGCAAGCAGCTTGAGGTGGGAAGACCCTGAGCCACCAGGCACCCAAAACCCCTCACGGATGTGTTCCCCTTGGCATCCCTCCTGTTATGAGCACCAGCACATGGCTCCATCCCCCACCAGCCTTCCTTACCCCATGGGATCATCTCTGTCAAGCACAGCCCCTTCCCCCCATCCCAGCAATGCTGCATCTCCCCTGTGCCCCTCAGTGACCTCTGGTGCCCCCTGGCTTTGTCCCTGCTGGCAGGGGAGATGAGAGAGGTCAGCTTGGGAATGGTGGCAAGCAGCGTCTGCTCCTCTGTGATCCAGCTCATGCCACCTGCGCCTGGCTCCAGGATGTGCTGTCTCCATCAGCTTCACGGTCCCAGTACCGGTTGCCTCTGCTGTTGCTGGGAGAAAACCAGTTGGTTACTGTCCACAACTGCTTCTGGCACTGCCTGCCAGAGGTGAGGGCACTGCAGGCATGGGTGGAGGAGGGAGGCAAACACCCAGTAGCTGAGAGATCACCTCTTGGATGCCTGCAGCCTGGTCATGGCCCAGAACCACCCGGGCTGTGCCAGTCTGCCTGTGTTCTCTTGCAAGGTGGCTTTTCCTGCCCTATCCCTGCAAGATGCATAATGCCCACAGCACCGAGACTGGGGGGATCTGGTGCTCCAGCCTGGCACCTTGAAGGAGGTGGGGATGGTGCTCACCAGTGCCAGGCAGGGGTGCCTGGAGGATCTTGGCTGGGTCACCTCCCATAGGGGCAGCCCTGTGACCACCATCCAGGTGAGGTGACCAGGTCCTGGGGCACTGTACTCCAAGCCACAGACTCTTGCTGGTAAGTGATGGCACTGGACAGTACTCCTGTTCCACCACAGCTATGTCCTCTCAGTGGCTGAAGGGCCATCCAGGGCCCGTGAGTGCGCCACAGCTCAACATCTCCCTGGGAAAGAAGATTCCAAGGGGATGCTCTTCTTTGGGCTCCAGGGCTCAAAGCCCTACCAGTTTCCTCAAAGGCCACTTTTCAGGAACCTGAGGAAGTTTAAGGGTGTACAAAGCCTTCAGGATAAGGAAAGCAGGGAGGGTTCTGACTCACTGTAGATTTGGGGCTCCTGTGTCTAAAGGCTTCCTTCCTGAGTGAAGAGGACCTGAAACCTTTTTCTAGAACTAGAGGCTCTCTCCCCTTCCAAACAAACCCATGCTTGTATTTTCAGTGTTATTAGCAGGACACAGTAGACCACAAACCAGAAGTCCTGCTCAAACACCAGTCTGGCTCCAGCCCTCTCCAGGCCATGAGGCACCAGACCTGGAGCTTGGCACTGACAAAACACTGCTTTTCTCTTAACCTCTGGACAAATTGTAGCCTTAAAGAGGACAAACTTCACGCTCAGCCAGCTCTCTCCCTTCAAGGCTGAACAACAGGAACCACTGCTGAGTTCCTCCAAATCTCAACCACAGTGGCAGTGGGAGGAAAGGAACAGCCTCCCAGAGAAGGGCTCTTCCACAGCTCACTTGGAAAACGTATTTGAGGGCGAGCACAGCAGGACCATAGCATTTTCAGATTTAATAGTAAGCCTGCACTTATCAGCACCAGCTTAGACGCGGGGCATCAGAGGCGAGAAGCGGGCGAGTACATGAAATAGCAGAGGTGGACATGATGCGCAGCTGGGCACAACAACAGGACTAAAGCCCTATGTGATGTCATCTGCAAGAAGCTAAATGCGCTGTGAATAAGGGAGCCTGCAGCTAGTATTTCAGCCCTGCCTTGCAAGGCTATTTTTGCTTAGATTGCCAAAATGTAATTACAACTAAATCCCCCCTAACAAATACTGAAGAGCAGCAGGGGAGAGTTGTATTTAAAAAGAATCTTAAGTAGCAGCTGTAGTAATACCTGATCGCAGCAGAGAAAACAAACTGTGCCTGGAAAAGAGCATTTGGTTCAGAGCTGGTGACAAACAAGTGGCAAGAGCAGAAACAGGACCATGGGGTCTCCAAAAATGAAGAAAGAGATGCCACCACAGCTTGGAGAACACTGCCAGGTGCCAACTGCCTGACCACAGCCATTGCTGTCAAGAGTGCTGAGTGTCTCTAGAGACAGACTAGGACTGACACCCTCAATGCAGAAAAAAAATCCTTCAGAAGACTGACTATTTTAAACTGCTTTATCTGCCAGTCCTGGCTGTTTTCAGTCTAGACTGTAGTAGCAAGATGAGGAATTTGCAACTGGAGTCATGGGGCTGAAGGTCTCACAGTCCCCAGGGCTGGTAATTGTCCCAGACATGGGCTGATAGTTTGCGGTCACGACCAAATTGGCCCAAGCAGCCCCTTCTCCTGGGGGACTCTGTAGAGCATGTGGGGCAGGAGATGTGCCCCATCACTGGCCACAGCCTCCCCTCCTGGGCCCGATGCAAAGGCTCTATTAAAAATGAAAGGCAATTGTGCGATTCCCCAAGGAAAAGGGGAAAAGGCTGGAGCTGTTAATGAGTACAATTAGTGTTGTAGTCAAGCAGAATCAGAGGAAATAATTAGCTCCTATTGTTTCCGTGGCATCCAAATTGCAGCCATGCTGGCTTTCCAGGCAACAACCCCTCATTCCAGCCTCACCCCGGAGGACAGGGGGTCACTCGCAGCCCCTGTTCTGGTCACAGCTGTCACGCAGCTATGAGCAGCAGCCTGGGCCACCACCCTCTTCTGCTACACCCACTGGGAGCCCAGTTTCCCAGGTGACCAGAGACTTGAAAACTCCAGTGCACTCCAGAAACAGGTTTGCTCCAAATTCAGCCTTTCCCTGGATCCAACACAGGGCCGCACTGCTGGCTCTCCACTGAGACAGCTAGAGTTGAGGCAACTGACACCAAACATCTCTCTGTCCTAATTTAAGGGAAGCTCACATTCCTCTCCCCAACAAATAAGGCTAGGTGCAAGACACTGCAAACCCAGGAGTATGAAGAAGAGACAAAGACAAAGCAAGCATCTGATTTTGTAAGCAAGATGTTACACCTCTAACCCCTTTGCCCACATAACTCCACAAATGCAGCAGTTTGGCCACCACTGGCACTTGGGGTGCTTTGCTGCTTCATGCAGGTGGGCAGCTCAAGGAAAGATGCTTTATGGAGTTGGCAGAATCAGGCCTGTGGATTTGCCTACAGAAACAGCACCCCACAGAATTTCAGACAGGGCAAAAAGAAAAAAAAAGAGACTGAAAGAAACAAAGAGACCCAATAATTTATTGGCAGAACTGAAAAGGGGCATTTGAAAACCACAGGGCTGACTCCCAACTGGGATGCTCCTCCCAGCTGCAGAGAGATTTGTAATACTGGTATCCCTCAGCAAAAGGCTCTGATGTTGGGGCAGAATCCCAGAGATCCTGCATGCCATGTAGAGAAAGAGAGGAAAGTGCTGCAAGATGCGGCCCCAATGGCACGCTGCTAATTGAAAGGCTGGCCTCCCGCCCCACTGCTAAAAAAAGTTTGTGTAAGACAAAATCGGCCTCTATTGTCACCACTGCTGGAGGGCTTCAGATGGATCCTTCCTCCAGGGAGGAGTGCGAGAGTGGCCCATGAGTCCCTTCAGAGGTCGGAGGGCACTGGTAGAGACCTCTCAGTGCTTTCAACACGGAGAGAGGAGCTTAGTGCCAACTCTTATTCTCACAATGTGATTTTTGTGTTTCGAAAGCTTGAATTATCCCTAGAAAACAGAGGGAACAAAGAGGTTAAAGATGTGCACTCCTTCAGATGACAGCACCTCCCCATTCTACCCACCAGAGCTACCAGTGTTGCCATCCCAGTATGTCACTCAAAGGCTCGTTAAATTTTCTGTGCAGATCTGCTTCCTAACTACAGACCTCTCACACGAGTCAGCCTGTCACTCCAGAACACTTGGAACAGCAGGAGATCCTGGTTCATCCCCACTCAATGACAAGAACGAAGTGTCATCTCCTGAGAGCAAAGCATGTGATAGAATCTGGAAACCTCCCTGATGGATTCTGTTGTTTTAACAACTTGCAAAGCCTCTTTCTTATCGAACATTTGATTTCAGGGATTCTGCTTGGAGCACAAATATACCATCAGACCAACCTCCTGCCTTTGACCCTCATATTTACTCATACTGTCAACAAGGTTAGCTCTCTGGTCTCTACTGCCTTAAAAGAATACCTAATCTGAAAAGGGTATTTCTCTCAAGCTTAAATAGATCTTCTTCAGCAGCTTCTACTCACGCGAGTACAGCCAGGAGTCACAGGGGCTGTTGACAAAGAAAGGACTGTTGGCCTACAGCCTTCCTCTCTATAGTCTGGTGGCACAAGGCAGCAATTGAAGATGGGACAAGTTACAGAAACCTGTGTTAATGCTTACTGCCAGTCTCAGAGCAGCAACAACAGGCAAAGCATATTCACACATTAATAGAAAGGTTGTGTGCTGGAAACAAATGAGATTACAATTACTTTGAGAGGATAGGTTTGGCAGCTCTTCCGGTAAACAAGGACAGAGCAGTAAGTTGCCCAAACCAAACACCTTGGGATGCCCCAGCACATACCACAGCAAATGGGCAGAGCTAGGTGGAAGAGTAAAGGCAGCAGCTTCAGTAGAAAGGTGCTCTTCAGAACTGTGAAATCCCTTAAACCCTCGAGCTAGCATTGTATACTGCTAGGAGCTGCACAGCAGCTGTACCAGTACAGCACAGTGCAGACGAATGCCTCCAGGAGGTGGGCTGGAGAGCTGGAAGTGCAGAAGGAAGTGAAAAACACTTTTTAGAGAGTTAAAAAAGTTACTTTGCTATTATATGGTAGCAAAAACCATGCTGGAGGCCATCTACAGAAGACTAGGGTTCACCTTTGCACTTGCCACCAGAGTAGGCCGTGCTGCCATTTGGAATGTGACTTACGATTCATTAACTGGATTCTGGTTAATTTGCAACAATGGTTTGGTTTTGTATCCCACACTGGACTTTCACCTGTGCCATTTACCTCTGGAGGACAGTACACTTTGGTCAACTCTTTCTTGGACAGGTTTCTACATTTCCTCTTCCTTTGCCTTTACTGGGGTGCCCCAGGCCCTCTGCTTGTCCCTGCTCAGCACAGGCAACCCAATACAGCTCAGAGCTAAATCAACTCTGCCACTGTTTTCCTATACCCTTGGCACATTTACTGTGTTCAGAGTCTGGTATTTCATGAAGTGAGCTGGTTTCCTCTTCTGGAAGGTCACCTGAGTGTCATCTAACAATAGCAACACTACTAAGGGCCTGTGTAACATTCTGTAACCACTGACCCTCACAAAAAGCCAAACCTGTGAGGAGAGAGAGATATTATTTTCATCCATGAGCTCAGAGCAAGCTATGAGTACGAGGCTTGCCCAATGCTGTTGAAGGAGGTATTGGGATCCCAAGCGGCTCCTCAGAACTCAGCTGTGTTGGAGCAGCTACATACCACTGCTCAGGAATGTAAATGCTTCCTTCCAGCAGATTCCTCTGCTCTGGCACTCAGCAGTGCAGCAATCCCACTTGGCTACAATCAAATGCAAGTCTCATGGCCAGGCCTCTTGCTGGCCCTTTTTAAGGAAAGGGCCTGCCATCAGGGAAGTGGGCACTGGAGGGGAGAAGCTACAAGGCTCCCAACTGCCCTGAGCTCACCTTGGCTATTTCTTCTGCACATCTTGGCTGCTGCTCCCAGTAGCTGGTGGACGTCTCATTAGCCACAACCTTATTTCGACATATAATAGCTATTGTGTGTCCTTCTTGAACAAGCTTTTATTGACCAAGTAATTTATTCTGTTCCAGCCCACTGTTAAGAGCAAAGGCAGTATGTCAAGCCCTAGGTGCCTCTCTGTGTCCATCACCTGGATGTGCTTAGGATTCATTTACCACTCCACACCTGCTTACAGTCAACCCTAGGCAACACACCCAAGCTGAAGACATACCTCTCAGCCTCCCTGGACCAGGTCTGGGATGCAAGTGCCTCACACAGAGCAAGGACACATTAGCAAAGTAACACACAGCAAAACAGAAAATGCTGTTGTATGGTCAAAAAAAAATTAAAAAAATAATTTTGACCTTTGAGAAAGAACAAATAGCAAAACAGGCTCATCATTAGGCCCATAAGGCAAAAGAACACGCCAGCCCACGGGAAGAAGGTTGGAAGCTGAGAGGTATGCCATGAAGTCACATAGGAAAAAAGATGAGGCCCTACCCTGGGTGTGACAGAGGGAAGGGGGAGCGTTCGATCAGCGGCCACTGCTGTTCACCAGGCCATGAAACTCCTCCCAGGCCCTGGCAAGCCAGAGGGAAAAAAAATGAAATAAAAACAAAAAATAGCACTTCAGATCAAAGGCTTCTTAACTTTTAACGAGAGCAGAAACATTCAATGGCGTTTGAAAGGCACTTGTCTTCAGAGAGCAAGGCAATATTCTCTGATAGCCCTAGTGGATAGAAGCATCCTTAAAACCCAGCCAAACATCTGACAGCGTGAGGCAGCTTTAACGTTCTGCACAGACATGAAGCGTTCCCACTGGCTGCTGGTGATAAAGCCACATTAATACCTAGAGACAGGTATGACCTTCCTAGTCACAAATGGAATATCCATTTCCTATTGCTAATAAAACATCCAATGTTACATCTTTCTGGAGGATTATCACATTCCTTGGCTGGTTAAACTCAGCTAGTTACTGGCCTCGTGCTTCACCACATATTGCATACGCAGGTAATCCCCCCAAAAGGGGCTTCTTTTAATGTCACACAGCTATTACAAAATTCTTCAATCAGGCAGCAGAATCCAATTGTTATTAGAAAGTCTCATTTCCTACTGTAAACTTGCATTTTTAATGATGACCCAGTAAAAACATCACAGCTATTTGAAATGAAAATGTTTTCAGATAAGTTGGAGGGACAGGCCTAATATTGCACTCCCTGGTGGAGAACATTACTGATGGATGAAGTTAGCAGACTGAGAAATTGCTGTCGGTTTTATGAAGGCAGCATACCGAAAGCCCTCTCAGGAAAAAAAGGTGCCGAGGTTAATGTGAGCACAACTATTAGCTTCTGGGATCAGAAACGTCAAAGAACCCGATAGTTCTCCATGCCCAGTAAAACAGTACTGATGCCTACAGCACATGCCAAGCCATTTACTGAATCTAGAGTGCCATGGAGCTGGAGGGACCTTAAAAGGACCACCCCGGAGATTTTGTGCTGGTACTTATCAGCTACCTCACATTTTGTTCTGTGCATTGCCTCATGCGGCCACTGCAACACAACAGGAGATTCCAGAAATTGAAACCCTTGGTTAGTCAGCATCTGTGCCAAAACCAAATCATCAGCTTGGCTCCTACCTGAGCCTCAGAGTCAAGCTCCAAATCAGCATTTGCAAAAGCAGCTCAGTGTCATATGCTCTTTCCCAGCAAAGTCATAGCCCAAATAAACACAAGAGACATTGTGGGTACAACTGCCTTCCTCCAAAAGAAAGCTAGGGAGAAAAGAAACCCTGGATCCGAAGCCCTCTTAGCTGCTGAATACAGGTTGGAAAGCTTTGTACATCTCCAGCCTTGTCAAAAAGCCTCCACCATCGTGTCTTCCCTCCAATCGCCCAGGCCTTGTATTTCTGCCACATTCCCACAATCCACAATCACATCATCTTTTTTTCCTGTCCCACAGTCCTCCCCAAACTTGTAACTTCTGTTCTCAGCAGGAGGGACACAAGGGCAGATTATCTGTCAACCTAATCGATAATTTACTACCCCTTTCAAACTAAGGAGTTCCCTGTTCCAACATCCCAATAACATCATGCACACAGTCCTGCCAAGCTCTCACAGATGTAGAGAAAAAGCTCTTCCAGCCAAGATTTTTTAAGCCAAGACCCTCATACATATTATAGTACTAATGATTCCAACTATCTGCTGACTTGACTGAAAAAATCCACTAGGATGTGTCTGCCCTAATGTACCTAAGCTATGCTAGCAGACCAAACTGCTCTCCATTCCATACTGAACAAGGCTGCCAGTTCATTCAGTCTAGCACAATCTTTATGACCTGTGACATGCCAAAAAGGCACAGTGCCAGAGAGTCTAAGAGGTTATTTTTACATATAGACATTTTTAGTACCTTATTGCCATACTGTCTGCAAGCGATCAGATACTCAGTGAATTGATCCCCAACACTTAGATTATTCCCCTTGAACAGATGGGAAATGGAAACATTAGCAGGCTAAATAAAGTCAGCCAGTGCTGCTCTTCCAAACTCATTCCTGACCCACAACTGCTGAAACCTCCCCACTGCCCAGGGTCAGGACCTAGGCAGGCCTCCCTTTATTCTCAGCAAGTAAGCTGGAGAAAATAAATGCAAAAAGGGTCATTATCTCCTCAAAAAGAGGAGGAAAATAAAGAGGAAGGCTCCAGCAAAAAGAGGAAGAACAGAAGAGTCACAGCCAGTTCAAGGGACTTTCCAAATCACCATTGTGCAAGCAGCACTAGCTGTTTTCTCCAGCCACCCTCAATCTGTACATCATAGCAATTACCCTTCAGTATTTCCCTGTGCACTCCTGCACCTTACCATCTCCTTCCCCAGCTCAAACAGGATTCAGAGAGCTCACAGTGCACTTATGCTACCTCACAACAGGCACCAAGGTCTGTCCCTTCAGCCAGCCCATGTGCAACCTTCCAGCACACTGACCACTCACTACACTTTGCAGGTGTCCAGAACAGCACAGCCTCTTCCTGGGTGCTCACCCTGGCATTTGTTCACAGCCACACAAAAACTTTGTGACTAACGGCTTTAAAAAAAAATAAATCTACGATAGTCTCCTAGCCTGACATAATTCTTTCACCTATCTGGCAGTATCTGTAGCAAAGGCAAATAGAGAAGCCATCATGACTTTGAAATGAACAAAACTGAACTGTCACTTCTTTAGTAAGAGACAGGCCACCAAGATAAGGAAGCTTTTCACAAAGTCATAGATGCTTCTAAATAAAGCACACTGTGGTGATGATGAAGAACGAATCAATGAATCCATCAATTCAAAGCCCAGGTCTATGGAAGTGCTCTTAAACTTGCAGTACCTGGAAACATTACTAGAATTGGAGAATGGAGTGATAAATGAATTAAGCCAGAAATGCACAAACTCAGGAGGACAGCTATCAGATCTAGAATCTCACTCCTCTCCTCTAGACTAAATTCCTACTCTCAGACTTGAAGAAATGAGGGCAAAACACAGTTCTCTAGACTGGCAAGACCCAAGGCAACCTGTCTTCTCCAGACAGGCATCAGGCAGAGTGTAAGGGCCGCTGGCCAACCAGCTAACTTTAGACAAGGTTAACCCAGCCCACACCATTTAAGACACAGTCAAAGGCATAAGTGACACAAGTAGGACAGGAGCATTGAAGAGTCCTCCAAAGGTTTTGGAAATTGGCAAGCAAATGGAAACCAGTGCTATAAAACCGTAACAGTCATAAAATTAGCTGAACTCTGCTGTGACAAGGGAGACCTCACAAGCACTCTACCACCAGCCTACTGTTTTACAAATGCTGAGCTTCTTGCCTGACACCTGCCATTTCCATGGGGATCTCTCTTTCTTACTCCTCAACTTGCCATTTCTCACTTTTTTTTTCTTACAGTGCATACCCTTATTCCCTCCATAGGGAATCTGCTTGTTTCCTAGCTAAAACAGTCTGAGGCCATTTCCTCCAACTGCCTGCAGTGAAATGAATCCAGTGCCAGCTCTATTAAGATCAACTATTCTTCTCATTTACTCGAGCCATCCCATTAGTTATCAGTGGTGACTTTGAAAGGATACGATAGTTTTATACCCTGCTCAGCTCTCACTGCAGCAGGCACTTACGAATAACCAAAGCTTTGTTTCCAGAAAAAGCAGCCTTGCTTTAGAGCTGACAGGACGATCCATAACATCACACAGCAACCAAAATATTTCCAGACCAGCCCTCTCAGTGGCAGCCTGCTGATGGCCACTGGTCTGCTTTCTCCTTGCATAGGAAGCAACATTGCTGAATTTGCCTGGGATTCCTGGATGGTGCTGTGGGTGAGAGCTCTCAACACAGGAGATGGTTACTGACCACACAGTTAGCAGTGTGGAAAAGAAAGGCCGGTAACTCCAGGCAGGGCAAAGGTGTATGCACGACAGCCAAGAACTTCATGCTGCAGTGCTCAAAAGTCAAACAATACAGTGTTTACTTCCCTTCCACCTCTCTCTCAACTGCAGTTCACTGACTACGGACACCTGAATGTTTGCAGTGGCTTCACTGAGACATGGCCAGGCTGTGGCTGGAAACATTCTGCTTTCAAAAAAGCAGAGTGCACCTCCTACAGCAGCAAAATAGATTTTTTTTCATTTTAATTCCAAACCACGGGAAGTATCACTGTCCATAAGCCACTGTCACTTCTGGACCATGTCACCTCCAAGGTTAACAACACTGATGAACAGAACCCATTAAGAGGTTCACTACATCCAAGTGCACCTCTCTCAGTCCACCTCTGAGGGAACAAAGAGAAGTGATTTTTCTCCAGCTACTAAAACAAGGTAGCCCACAAAATGTCACATATGTTCTCCTCAGATGCTCAGCACTGTAACATCTAAGGTACTATAAATCCCTTGGAATTAAACAGAGGCCAAGAGATTGTTCTAGCTCTCCTAGTGAGATTGGAAATTCATAGACTAAGCTGACCCTTCCACTCGCTGGGATTTAGGCAGCTTGTCAATATCACAAGCAAGAGAAAGGACAAACACAGGAAAACTGCAATGAAAGATCTGCTTATCTAGCTAAATGCACAAGCCCCACCACTGAGAGCAGGAAGGACAGAATGCAGAACAGCTCCCTGCAATAGCTGTGACGCAACAGGTACTTTTCAGATGCAGCTTGGCAGCATCACTGCTTTCTGAAACAAAAGGGGCTGCAGCCTCACTGACAACTCATGAAAAATGGTGTCTAAAAATGATTTAATACGAAATACATCATCACAATGGAAATATATAAAACCTGAAACATAGGGCTCAAGTTCCACAGTGAGGGGCATGCTAGTAATTTCTACAGAAGTGTTCATTTACACTGTGTCAAAAGCTAATCCAGGTCAATTCACCACCTAAAAGTCAAGGTTTTGAGAAACGCCTGTTCTTTTCTTGCTAAGCTTGCTCCCTTCCCTGAAGCACAATCAATGCCAATCAAACCCCGCACATGAGCAGAGCTCTAGTGGAGAGATGCAGCCCATACAAATGAAAAATGCCAGGAGCCCCCCTCAAAAGGCAGCCCTGACAAAGCCTACAGCACAGCTCTTCCATTAGAGCTTTTCATGAAACACAGCCAGAGTGTGAATATAGAGTGCTGGCTAGAAAGCCCTCCCGAGTCATAAATCACATGGTACATGCACAGCATAAGTGGAGTTTATTCATGACGGACAGTATTTCAACAGGGCTTGATAGATGGGTGAGGAAAAGGAGCCAGACTTTATGGAGGGTAGAACTAGTTACACAAGAGATTCTTCATTAGTGAGAGAACCTTAATGATATGAAGTGAAGCCAAGCAGAGTCAGACTGAAAGCTGGGGCTGTTCTGCTCTTCTCTCTCACACAGCAGCCACCATCACCCCTCTGCAGCTGATGCCCCTTTGCTGTCTGCTGGTACCAGGCAAGAGAGGCACAAGAGGTCAGTCTGTGCATCACTACACAGAAACTCCACTGACAGCAGTTCTGCTCTGAATTTACACTGGTGCCATTTGAAGGGGATGTTGGACAGCACTGCAATCAGACTGCTGCAGCTCAAGCGAGGCAATGGGGAAAAAAGGGGCTTTCATGATGCCCTATATGGCAAAAGGTTAATTGCTTTGATCTACCTGACTAGGACACCATCAAACCAACTCCTATCTAACCCGCCTACCCACAGAAGAACGAGTGGGAGACAAGCCAGTCAGCCTCTATGTAAGAATTGCTCCCAACTGTAATCTGATCTACTAAACTTGATACCTCAAGCACCTGTTATTCTCAGCCAAGCTCATTTTGCACCATATGCCAGCAGCACAAAATGAAACTTGGATGCTATGCAGGAAGAGAGGGCAGGAAGCACAACATACTATGCTGTGGAGAAATAAGGCCACACTACTGGATGCAGCACCACTCAAGGCCTGACACCTGCCAGAGGCAGAACAGTTACAAACATTGATACAGCAGCATTCTCTGTGCTAGAAAGTGCTGGTGGCAGTAGCTTACAAAGGAAAGGCCACATCATTCCCGTTCTACACTTGCTACATGAATCACCGCCACAGCTTAGGACAGCTGGCTCCATGCACAGCTCTCTCTATAGAGACTGAGAGAAGTCAAACACCTCCTTCCTCTCACCCCAAAGCTGCATCACCACAGTCTGCAGTCTGCTGCTGCTGAACAGGAGTAAAACACTCTGCTGTGTCCACGACAGCACGTTGCTATTTCCCAGCATGGACAGAGTCCCTGGCGCCCTCTCCTGGCAAAAAGTGAACGTAAAATGTTACTGGCAAAATCCTCGAAAAAATCATCTCCTTCCTCTCTTTCCACACACACAGGAGGGAGGGCCACAAGGAACACTAGATGCCTACAGGCTGTTTCAGCGAGATCTCTGTATAATTACTGGTGAGCCACACTCAAAACTGACCACAACCAGAAGCCAGCTTTCTGCTAAAACCAAGACTAATCTCACTGAACTGTCTGACAGCACGCTGACGACAGTGATTATGTGGAAAGGACAAGCTAACATAATGAAAGGAAGTAATGAAAAGTTCTTGGCACCCTGATTACAGGCTAGATTAGAAAGCTCACTGCTCTATCAGTTTCTTATTAATTTGTTTCACTTCTTTTTCCAGGTACACCTTTTCAAGTGTTAATTTAACCAATATGACCTCATCAGGGTATTCCTTTATAAAACTCTAAAGGAAAAAAAAATAATCTGACTCACCTCTAACTAATACCTATATACCATTTTTTGTCACTTTGTGGGACATAAAAGTCACCCTGAATGGCCTGATATGGTAAGCTATAATACATTTATTTAAAAATACAGCTGTCCTCTCTGTGTACCATGATCTTCTAGTCTTGTTAAAGAGCCTCTGTCACCAGGGCCTGGAAGACTTAATATACGACGTTTATTATGATTAGAAATCATTTGTACAGCACTGCAAATTCACACAGCACTTTCCCAAGACCATTTATAAGTCTAATGGCACTATAAATCCCCGTTAGCTTCCGCACTTTATTCCCCAGAATCTCTATTTATTCAAATGATCTCGTCCCCCCCCACTGCAATCTTGTCTTTGAATACATCAGGCCACAGTCTCACCCTGGGCTGCCCACTGCCTGGGTGACAGGCTGGGTGGATTGCTGAAATACTCCAGACTACAAACTTAAAAGAATAAAGTTTTGCTATCAGGACCAAATATCCCCAATAACAGCACAGTGGTGACAGAGAATCTGGCTCTCAAAGCGCACTGGCAACAACTGCTGCTGTTTTTAGGGAACAGCCCTAACGCACACGAGCACTCCTTTCAGTTCCTGCGACCTGTGCTGACCTGCTGAAGCACACATGCAACCTGCAGCACCCCCCCCGCCACCACACGTACTTGATGCTATCGGTGTGGGTTTTATATTCCATGATGGTGTTGGGAGGTAGGTTGAGCACTCTTCGTAAGGTGTCGCGTATTCGCGCTGTCGTGGCCTGGTCGCTGGCTGTCTTGTTCCATATCGAGATAATGTCCTCCTGCGGAACAGCACGTGAGGGGTGAGCAGGTGGCACTTTTTGCAGCCTTGCCATACAGAAGCACGTGCCAGTTCTCAAAAGCGCTTACCTGGAATCGGACAGAGACGACTGCCCCACAGATTTCTTCCCCCACCATAAACTGTTCTCCCAGCATGGCCAGAATGAGATTCTCCCAGCATCGTGACGCTAAGCCCTTCCGCAGGCGGATAATCCATTTACCACCATTTTTGTTGGCATCATCCTAGGAAGAGGGGCAAGAAATTGATTTGTTTTCTTCTAGCTACTATTCTGCTACTCATAAGACAGCAGAGCCACAAACAGGAGCAGATATTGATTGAGTGGGGCAAGGGACAGAATGAAGGTATTTTCAAGCAAAAGCATTTTACTTCTCCCCCATACAAGCAGAGACAGAATTAAACGTTTACTTTGAATACAAAGTATTTGAAACAATGGCTCTCAGCATCCCAGACAAAGTTCTATGTTCTGAAGATTTGATCTTTAGTGTTTTGATCCCACTAGCAAAGACTAACTCCAGTCTACCAGTCTACATACAGACCCAGAGGAAAGGACCATTAAACTATTCCTGAACTTGAGACTGATTCCCCATTTGTCTAATCCCCTGTACACATAGTTCTCTTTACAAAACATGAAAAATCCCTCATCACAGAACATGGAAGGCCAGTAAAGAGTTTGCAAAGTGAAAAGTTGATAAACATTTTCCTTTCATATTTCCAGGAATGGGTTCACAAGTTGTGTTAACACAGAAAGGGACAGTCTGTTCTCTGGGAACCACTGACAGCATCACACAGCTGAATGTCTGTTGCAGACCGCAGTGACCTAGGGAAATAACCACAAGTGAGGGGAGAGTGTGAAAGAAAAAACTTATGCTAAGCACCCAGTCTGTCACCTCAGTATTGTGTTTCTGTATGTTGCACCTGATAAAGCACTGGAAACTGCTACACCCTCCCCTGCTCCCCAGAATGCAGAGCTATGTCAAAGAACAGCTCCTCCTCTGTGCAGAACACTATGGCATTGTCTTGTAGCTGGGAAATCTTACAAAATAAGAGGGGAACAAATTCCATCCAAATCTGAAGACAGAGAGGTAGGAACAGGGCAAAAAGGTGGCCGTTAGGAAGGGGAAGGGAAGACAGGTCTAGAACTGAAACAAAGAAGAATAAAGGATGATGACTCAGGGAGCACTGCACAAAACAGGACATCCCTCGTCAAATCACCAGTAATCCCTTCTGCCAAGCTGGGATGACAATTCAAAGATGCCAGGCAAGGCAGCCCAACCCTTCTTAATGAATAAAGTTAACTATATTTTAGCCTTAAAGCTTCTCTGGGGCTCAGATTAGAAAACTAAACATTTGTGTGCTCTCTTAGAGACAGCAAGTGCTAGCAAAACAATCCTGAGGAAACATGAAAGTGCCAGCATAACAGCAGCATTCACCTGACTCCTAGTTTTCAGGTATGTGCTAAAGCCTGGACTGAAAAGGGAAGGCATCAGGTCCAGAAAAACCTCAAAAGAGGACAGCAGCCATCCAAAACAATGCAAGTTCTGGGAATGTGGCACACTCCCATGAGATGCAAACTACCTTCTGTTAAGTGTCCTTTTTTTCCAAGTAGTGAACACCACACTCTAAGCTCTAGCCTTTAAGGTGGGAGTTGGGTTAAACTCTTCAAACTTTCCATAATGACTAACGAGAATCAGAAGACACAGTGGTGTTGCTCACAATATTTCAAAGGTGGTTTAAACAGGTTCAAGGCTACAAGGAGAGCAGCGACTGGGAGACAGATGCTGTACCGTGTGCTTTATGGTCATTATTAATTTTCTTTCAGGTTAAACAAGCTTCGTTTCAGTCAAGCATTTGATTTTCCTTTACCAGAATAACAATGATCTGCAGCTCAATAAATCACCAGGGAACATTATGCTTAATGCTTCTGACTTTACCAGAAAAGGCACAGATGGATGCAGAAAAAGATCAGAGCTACATACAGACACATATGTGCCTACAAGAATGACAGTAACTAAGGATTGGTTTGGAATAGAAAGCAGCATAAACAAAGCCCTACAAAGCATACAGCGAAGGGAAGGCCAGCAGTAAGATCCTAGGTCCTTTTCTAGAAATACAAGGCAGTGGGGCCACCAGTAAAAAAACAAAGAATCTATCCACCTCCATCTTAAAATGGCTACAGGGAAATGCTTTATAGAAATTCTGGTATCATTAACTTGTGGGCACTCTGGTTGATACATTATCAGAGCAGCTGAATCACCAGGAGTCCAAAGAGGGTTAAACATTTTATATAAATTGTATTTGCAGTAACTGGCTATAAAACACCTTGCTTAAAATAATTGCCAACAAGGGTCACATATAAATTTCTCAGGACCAAGCAGTATAATTAGGTACTTCAGAGCAACACATAAAATCCTCATATTGTGAATGCTATTGGTCATTGCTGGAACCAGGCCAGGAACTGGAAGAATGATTTGCTGGGCCAAGATTTTTTTAAATTTTTTTAACAGATTTGGATAGGAATAGAAGCAAACTATGTACCCTGGAACAACAACAACGACAAAAAAGCCAAATAAAGGGCTAAGGTTTTTTTCCATTTCCAGCTCTATGTGCAGCTGTAGGCTTTTAACCATATGTACCTCTGCCTCTCTTAACTGAAAAAGGAGGGTTGGTTTTTATATGCCTTATTGAATTCCACTTACAGAGGTCCAGCCCTTCTAGAGGAAAGCCCTGCACTGGTGTCACTGGAGGCAGCTCTCAGGGGCAAGGGTCTGTATTGGGAGGAACACAATTAGTTGGGCTCCAGGTAACAATGCCCAGAGACCCTCTAGGCCCACAGGCAAAGGCAGTTCAGCAACCTTTGTGGGGTGCAGCCAGCAACACCCACATGTTCCCTCTCTGGTGGCAGGTCCCAGGCCTGCCAGGTTACATGGGACAGACCTCTGAGGAGAAGTCTACAGGAAACCCAGAAGAAGGGACTGCACCCAAGAGAAGCCAATGGAGTGCCATTTAATACAAGAGTCCCTTTACTGTAGAAGGTTCCCTCCAAAATACTCTGGGAAAGTATCCAGGCAGAAATGAGAGCTCCAACTCACCTCCCACATGGGTTTGATGCCTTCTTTGAAAAGATGGAAGTCACTATGGCCTGTCAGGTCCCCAGGACGTACCATGTGACTGTAAAACCGCCAGAACTGCTCCACCTGCAACAACAGGAACCACAGAGGGAGGCTGCTCACTGTTCACAGTCAAGATTCCTAGAGGAAGGGTTTCCATTTCTACACCAGCTGGCCAGAGCCACCTTCCCCTCTTCCGTTCATTCTTCTGCCACCGGGAAACACAAAAGATAGCAGTAGGATCAGAGCTTGGGTGCCTGTTTCTGACTGGCTCCATTTCCAGATGACCACTTGAAATATTCAACAGGTGCCTCTAAAGTCTCTCAATATTTGCCTGAAGAAACCCATGCTAAGTTAACAGCTGCTCTGGGGAACTGTTCCAATCATATCTTGTAAATCCTACTGCCCAAACTCTCAATCAGTGGATATGCGTGTCAAAGGCATGAGCTACAGCCACGCCTCTCTACCCTGCATAACCACTGCTCTCTGTGACCATGGAGAATGCAGGAGCTGCCAAATGAGACACTTTTTGTATTTAATTTTACTGTATTCAAATTTTAAGATGAAATATATGTTCCAGTGTGAGTTTGAGACCTGAAGGCACATCCAGAGCTTTTATTTAAATACCTCTTTACTTCCTTTTACAATCTGTCATGGTACAATTGGACCACTTCACTTTGACCAGTTCCACTTTGGCACCCCTGTGTCTACTCCAAACAGTCTGACCATAAGGCAAGGGAGTTATTTTTCATAGTTCCTAAAAATAACATATTTATCCTGTGTACATCTTACACAGAATCTCTGTGTAAGAAAGGATTTTAGAGAGACAGATCTTTAAAGCAAAACAAGGTAATGGAAGACATTATAGTAATTTCCATACTTTAAAAGGACTCTACTCAGTAAGACAATAGCTATTAAGCAGACCAGCAGTGCAGCTGGAGAGGTCAGACACCACCCCAAGTACTCTATCAGAGACCTTAATGACTCGGTCAGCACTTGGAATTTCTGTTCCAATCTCTGACCTCTGCCATCCCTTTTACAGCCAATAAAATTATGAACCAAGACTGAGGAGGGGTCAGAAGCAATCTATTTCTGTCAGACACATCCAAATGCTGTGTGGAAATCGCACTCCCACAGCAGGGGAATGTGCCCTCTAGTGGTTCACATTTCACAGCTTTTAGAGCTTTCTAAAGAAGCCAAGAATAAATCTGAACACAGACTTAGCTCAGGCAATTCCTTCTGAAGCTTGTCCTTCCTTCTCCTTAAACAGAATTTGGAAATAAACACATTATCAGATCTGCTGGCCAGTCTCTCTTCCTCCTGACAGAACTGCAGCACTTCCAGCCTACAACAGCCCCCGCAAATTCTTTGCAGCAAAGAGCAGACAACAGAATATGTGACATTTTTCCTCTAAGGAGCTAAAAATCAATGTTAAGTCTACACTGATTTAACAGACTGAAAAGTTATTACCAGATCATCGGGCAGTAGCCCCATTTTTCATTCACTGAACTGAAAGTACATGCTCATACAGGGTAACAGGAGCACAACAACAGGCTCATCTTCCCACTCTTATCCTCTGTGGATGCAACAACACAACCCAGCTGGCGTTGGACAGGAGTATTTTTATGCAGCCTCCAGAAGGAATGAAGGGGTATTTTTACAAATTCTCACATTACAGAAGATACACACTGGTGGTCAAAATTGACATTTGCAAGGGACCCTGAAACAGCTGCACAAATACCAGATTATTAAAAGAAAAAAAAAAAAGAAAACAGCTAACAGCTAAAGCTTCCTGGCTTTAAGAATGCTATTTTAATGAAAACATATTTAGCTTATGTATCTTGGGCTCTTCATAACGGTTTTGCATTCCCAGTACTACACAACAACCCAACACTGCTCTTCCAGGACACACTCAAATTTATTCCGGGAATAAACAACCACAAAAAGTGAAAGGGGAAAGGGAGAGCAGTTTGTCTTGTAATGTACTTCACTGCAACACCAAACTGCAACTTGTCCACCACTTCGAGGCTGACAATGAGCCACCAGGTGCTTGCAAATACAGCAGGCCAGAAGCTTGTTCCACAGTCTCTGTGGTAGAAATGTGGGCAGAGGGAAGTGAGGGACTCTAGTCTTTCCTTCACACATACACCCAGAAGCTGTTCCTGTCTTCTCTTGCTGAGCTGTCCAGTCCTTTTCCAGCCAGGACATTTGAGCTATATAGGAGCTCTCTTTTTTTTTTCCCCATTATTATTCCTGCTACCACCATTACTGCAGGCACAGAGGTCTAGCACAGGGCAGAGGAGAACTGCTAAAGCCACATCACATGCTGCAGGCAATTCAAGAGCTCATCTGTAAGTCTTGGCAGATCACTGCCCCCTGCTCCCGACAACAAGAGCACAGCCTGTGTGTGCACACACCTAGCAGCGGGACTGAGCCAGCCACGACAACAACAGGATGTACTCACAGAGGCAAAGGTGCCGATCTGTTTGATGTTCTGCTCGTAGCTCTGGGAGCTGGTGGGCCGCCCGGGTGTTCGTCTGGAGTACCAGAAGGTGTAGTTATACTGCAAGGGGTGCTCAGCTGGCCCCGGGACAACAGCCTGCAGGACAGAAAAGCTTGGCTTACCCTTAATGTGCTCTAAAAGGGGAATGGGAAAAATTACATCCACAGCATCACAAGTCCACACAGTCCTGTTTTATAAACAAGCGACTGATCCTCATTCTTACAGAAAAATACTGTCTCTGTTAATGGTCTGAAATGATTACGCTAACAGCAGCTGGCTGGTTCAGAAACACTGGAAATTTGCAGTGCGGGGGTGGCTAAGGGAAGAATAACTTAAGCAAGGAGAGCATGACAACAAAAGCAACTGCTGTACCTTTTAGAGGCAGCACTACTGAATTTCCCTTTAGTCCTTAACTGTGCCTGTCTCAAAGGCAAAAAAAGACAAACTAAAATGGGCAATACAAGAGCTTTTTCAAATTAAGAAAAAAGAAAAAAGACACTCTTCCCCTCCAGGAGGGACAAACCCCACTTATACTAACCCATGATTCAAAAGCAATTACAAATCTTCAGTGACACCACCTGCCTTAAGCAACCAACACCCCAGTGCTCTGGGAGCATTAATCATGGAACTCGTTATGTCAGCTTTGGCAGAACCCATCACCAGCAGTGAGCAGAGATCACTTTTCAATTTCCAAAACACTGATTTCTGAATAAAAAGACTTCTCATGAGCATAAAAGAGGCTAATGAGAACTCTTTACCCAAGAGTTAAAACTTACAAAAAAAACCCCAAGCAAAGCCCTTGTCTTGTATCACTTGATATTTTTACAGGAGTTGCCAGGGCTTAAATCTCTCGTCTCCTCTTGTGTATGGCAAGTTTGTAAGGATTGCAATACTTTAGACAGAGCAGTTTTCCTAAAGACAAGATTAAACAAACCCCAAACCAGGACAGATGTATTCCTTATGCCTTCTTGACTAGGCTACACCACACGCACAGAGACACAGTTTTACAAGTTATTTCAACAGTGGCACAGACACTGCCTGGTAAACCAATTGCAAGCCTCTACCCTGTCAATCAGTCCTTCCCCCACACCCTCTTCCAAAATGTTTTTGGTGGAAAATATTGTTTCTCACTTCTGTTCAAAAGCCTGGCAGAGTACTGGCTGTGCTTGTGAAGCGAGCATTCATCCCTCAGATTAGTGACCTCCAAAAGCTACATTAAATTTTGGAAATCTAACATAGCCCCTCTGTCTTCATTACAGCAGTAACAGTGATTAAGAGACCACAGCTCTCCAGGACATATTTCCTTTATCCCTGTAGTGAGGACTGTCTCTAGCACTACCACATCATGTCCTGGCAGTGGCCTGACTGCAGATGCCAGCACCATACCTTCCTCTTGGTAGTACTCTGTGGCTTCTCTCGATCATTCTTTTCCTTCTCACTGTCTTTCTGTGTGTTATTCTCCTCATTCTGGTCATGGTCTCCACTATCATCATCTTTCAATCTGGCAAAGAAAAGGACAAAGAAAGCCAGTCTTGCAACACACAGCTGAGAAGGCTCACACCAAGTCTCTGCTTCAAAGCTCCTCCGTGGTACAAGGGCCACCCACCAGTGTTTGGAAATCTGCACTTGACAGCCCATACAGTAAAAACTGTTTCTACTTGCCATGCCCAGAGCCCATCATAGGCACCTTGGGCACACACTTTTAAGGTAAAGCGAGCAACAATAGAACAAACTCAAGTAGTTTGTACTAATACTGATCTGCCAGAGAAAACCTCAGCGGCTTGTCCGGGAGGGACCACACGAAGAGTTGCCACTGTAACTGTGCTGACTCTCCCCGCCCGCTCCCCACGCCCCCCAGCACAGCACAGTTGGCCCCTGGGGNCGCCACCCCCGTCCGCCTCAGCGACTTCCGCCCCGCCGCGTCCGTTCGCCAAACCCTTCCGCCGCTTCCGCCAGAGCGGCCGCGGCCGCCCGCGTTTCCCGCCGGAGCCCTCAGAGCCGCGCACGGCGGGACGGGAAGGAACGCGCTGCCGGGACCTCCCCCGCGGGCAGCGCCATCTTGGGTGTGGCGTGAGGGGAGCAGCCATCTTGGGGGTGTCGGCGCCGCCATGTTGGGAGTGGCGTGGCTGGGCCGGGCCGTCCCCCCGTGGGACGAGCGGGCACGGCCCGCGGGGTCACCAATTATTCATGCAGTTAATTTGGCTGCGGTAGATGCACTTACCCTTTAAAGGGTTTGCCCGACTTGCCCCCTGTCCCCGTCGCTCTTCCCTTCCTGTCCAGCGTGGGATGGCGCAGAGAGCGGGACGAACGCTGCCAGGGAAGGCCCTTCTGAAGCGGCTGAGCCATTCCTTGTTTTCCACAAGGTTGTCTGCTTCCCGAGCACAGCTGCATCTCCTTTCAGTGGGAATCTCACACACCAGCTCGTTTTAGCTGCTTTTCCTCCATAAAGTGACGTTGCGGCCGGTCTCCAAAATCACCACCTGCGTTTTTTCCTTACGTAGACCTTATTATGGGAATGAATAAGGACACGCGTGGCAGGAGATCAGACCTCACAAAAGTTCTGGCCTGTGAAACAGTCCCTGCGGGACAGTGGGATGCAATACCGAGGGTCACTTCTCCGTGCAGAAAACAGCGTGAAAGCTTCCCTGCTCACAGAGCTTCCACCCGCGACCAGGGTTAGCCTGCCGAGGGCTCTCCCTCCGCTCTCGATCGTAATGGACAGAAAACATCTTGGGCAAGATGGACGGCTTACTGAAACACAGAACGAAAATACAAAGATCCTTTTCACAGGATCAAAAACTAATGACTTTAGTTGTCGGGATGTCAATGGCTCTCTTGAAATCGTTCAGTGTCAGTGCCAATTAATTGACACGGGGTGAGGAACAGGGTCACACTCTGCTATCTCCTACAGAATAGCTTATTTAGAAATTATTAGGCGTGCTTCAAGATTGATTTTAGAGCACCAGAGGATGCAATAGTTACAGTAATCAAAGTCTGAAAAAACCTGAAGGCTTCATGCTGGTCAAGACCCCTGACTTCCATGTTGGTTTTCTCAAAGACATCTTCCCCCAAAGCCACACAGGTCTTATCTAGTGGGAAGACCGCCTACCTGAGGTTGGATATGGATTTAAAGCATTCTGCTCATTTAAGAAATTGCATTTACAGACAGTGTTTTTCTGAAATTTCTGTGGTTTTTATATTTAGCTTGTACCAGTTTAAAAGAAGCCAAAGTTCATCACACCTTTATACACTGACCGTACTCTTGTAATCCTGTATAGAAAAGTGGTAAAAGTAACATCTGCACAACAGGAGGGGGAAACTGAGTACAGGTTTATTCACATTCTAGGATATAGGTAGCATCCAGCATTCTAACAGAGAAGAGTTCCTTGTGAGCTGTTCAAACTCACCTTTGGGTAGTTTTGCAGTCTGGGACCAATTGTACACATAAGGTGTGGTGTTTAAGTCACTGAGAGGGATGTAATGCCTGGCTTTGCTTTCGCTAAGGATTGTCCCTGAAGTGTAATGGCATTAACAGACCTTAGTGACAAGGAAGCCTAGCAATGTGGTATCCTGGGTTCTCATACACCCTCTGACACCAGTGCTGCTATAACATGTAATCACTTATAGAATTGCATTTGCATGTGGCAGGATTATTCAGTCCTTATATTCAGTTCCACAGGATGGATCAATGACAGCATCCAACACTTCCTGGACTCTCTCTGCAGAACAAAAGGACTAATAATGAGTATTGAAGAAGGCAGTTGATGTGGAGATTCCATGCAGAAACTCAAAATTCCCAAGACACCTCACACTGCAGGATTGCATTTCCCACCTTGCACTTCCAGATACACCATCATGGGGAGCTCAGCAGAAAGGGAAAGCGGTGGTGTCTGAGCCCGCTGCAAAGAGATCTGTGATCTCCTGCACTCTGAATGGAGAGAGTGGGTCATCCTTTGCCTGCAGATACAAGTCAGACAGTGAGATTTAAGGCTGTTTTAATAGCATAGCAAATTTCCAGCAACAGATCTGTTCTGTATCACAGACTCCATACTGAATTGATGAATTTGGTGAGACAGCAGCATGATGTTCTGTTAAAAAATATGATCTTGCTGACTGAGAAAGACAGCACAGAGTAAGTTTTCTTTCAGTCTAGAGTGGAATAACATTACTCTCTTTACTTTTCAGGTTGAATTCAAAGAAAGAAATAGCTCAGCAGTCTCTCAGGAGGAAAAGAAGGAGAAGGAAGTAGGAGTGCAGTTGGAAATACCTTAACTACAAGCATTTTAATTATGTTGCAACTATACGGAAGAGAAGTACTTTTTACCTTTAACATCTGAGTCAGGCATGCAGCAGTGAAGTCCTGCGGCTCTGCAGGCACCCAGCTCTTCCGGAAGTTCCTGGTCCCATCCTTAGTAAGTGTTCATAGATCCTGCAGCTTCCTCATTAACACGGTGCTTAAGGGCCTCAGCAGTGATGGGAAAGTGTGCCTGGAAATACAAGCACAAGGAATGCCGTGACATCTTGCTTTCATAGTGCCTTCAAAGCCTGAATGTTCATAGCTGAACTGTGCCTAACCATTATCATGATCCAGATTAATTACTTGCCTGACTATAGGAAATGAAAAACCACTTAATTTAAAAAAAAAAAAATTATCTTGTAGAGAAATGTGTGAAGGATACCCATTGCCTCCAGACTGCCTGCTCTCTACTAGTAACTTCAGGTTGGGGGATTTAAATGCCCTTGAGTACAGTTTTTCTTACGTTTTTCAAGTAAGGTTTTTCCCAAATGACCTGTTCCTTCCTAAATTTTAAGCCAACACTTGTCTACAGGTCTCAAAACCACATTCATGTTAGCTTGTCCTGTTTTTTCTGGATAGTTTTTGCAGGCTGGTCTAACACAGGAAATCAGGGCTGTTACAAAACCCTTCAAGGCACAAGCTAAGAGGAAAAACCTGATTCTGGCCCCATGGCAAACTTGATGCTGAATAACATCTATGTAACATTAGGTCAGTGTCTCTGAAGAGAGCTATTACAGGAGATTCAAGACTCTGTAGACAAAACAAGCCAGGAATGGTTGCAGAGGAATCATTATTGAGAAAGAAGGGGACAGAAGTGAGTGCTGGCTTTAGGAGAGTTCAGTGCTTATTTAAAAGCTCTTCTTCCTCTCCATGCATTGGCAAAGAACAACCATTTCATGCCACAGCTCACTGCGGAATGCTGTCAGGCCTTGATAAAATCACAGGGAAGTCCTTGCTCACCTGAGGCCAGAAGGTGCCATGGAATTCTGCCTTGGCCTGGGAGCCTCTGAGCAGCCTCTGGCACATGGCAGCCTCTGAGTGAAGCAATGTCCAAAAAGCTTGATGAAGGAACGGGCTGGAACAGAGAGATCAGAGCCTACAAACAAAGCAAGCTGCATCATTAACTTCCTTTATAAGCTCTGACCCTTTGTTACGCTGAGCTCTTGATTTGCATGGGATTACACAAATAACCGAGCCTGGAGGAACCAAAATATAGGAGTCTGACTAGGGGATTGTTCTTCCGGCACCTTTGTAAAGAATGGAGGAAAGATTCCATCCTACAGAAGAGTGCATAATCAGCACAATTTGTGAGCCTCTCATCTGTCACTTTCTCCCATAAAGGATTAGCATAAGAACAATGAAATAGAAATTTCAACTTCCAACAGAAAAAGCAGGGTTGTAAATAAGGAGAATGGGTCCATGTCATGGTCATATACCTATCTATATTTTACCTCTTTCTCTGGCAAAGACCTCAATCAAGCAGCAAGCTTCATCCTGGAGGCAGGCTTCCAGGATTTTCTTTCTTAGTCCTCGGTCTCTCAGTCATCAGCCTGAATCATCTCTGCTGCTTCCAGGTGTGCCCACTGGCAAAGATGATGCCTGCAACAAAATGGAGAAGGACTGAGGAGAGGTATGGGACTGGTGTCTCCATAAGCAGGAATTGTAATGGTTCCAAGATTTACCATCATGAGTTTGGAATGATTGTTGGCAGTATTTATATGGGGAATCAGAGGGGTTTATGCTGTTTATTGACATGTACTTGATCCTTTTTGTGGAAAATAAGCTCATTGCCTGTCTTTCCTTTTCTACTCCTTTATGTAGAACTCTGCACTCAACACATGCTGGGTCCTGCTGGCTGACATTTTTATAATTTTACACTTTTTATGGCAAATATGTCTTGAGATAATATGCTCAGTAACTAAGAATTGCCAAGCATATGTAAGTTTATAAATAGAAAACACATTAGTTTCGTATGCTGATGTATATTTGGGGCTCAGCATTTGAGAAGGACATGCAGCAGTGGCCCTACAGCATCCGTCCTGCTGCCAAGAGCAGCTCCTCTTAAAAAGAGGCATTAAGAGCAGGTGCAGCCATTGTACCAAACCCCATTCTCTGAACAGCTTGCTCTGCTGACAACATTTCAGTACACACATCAGAAAGTACCATAGGGGACTCTCACAGCATCCCTAGAAAAGGATGCCAAGTGTTTCTCACAAAATTATTCCACGTGCCAATCAAGGCATCCTTCAATGCCTGAGATCCATTTAGCGAAACCGCCGGTGTTTCGCCAGAGTATGTGGTGGTGTCTAGCCAGAGTATGTATGTATTTCCATACATCCTGGCCACATGGAGAGACAGGAAGACACATGAAGACATAAAGGTATGAGACATTTACAGAGAGGACCTTCCACATCATAGTAGTACTCTTGGACCAGAGCTCAAAGACCATTTCTATTATACAGAGGCTGTTTTGGAACCCTTGGCACTGGCCGAGAAAGGGGTGGGAGAAATTTCATTATGCTGTCAGGAAATAAAAGAGGGCAGAATCATGTTTCACTGTAAGAATCTTAAAAGGCTTTCACTGCTATTAATGCATTGCATTATTATTTATGGTGATCATTATTCATGTGCCTGCAGCATGTACAGCCAGCAGTGCAGCAACTGTGTCGTGTTACCCAGAAACACTTCAGCAGGATTTCTCCATTCATGTTGCCCACCAGAGCTGATTGATGGATACTGCAAAATCATAAATACTGCTTTTATTGTCTTTCCATGTTTATTTGTTTTTCAATCACACAGACTTTTCGGTTTATCAGTACTTACACAAGGACCAGCCTTCATCGCTAAAGTAGAAATTATAGTTGTAATTAACAGACACAGCCATTAGATGGTAATGTTTGCTCATCACTGCACTGGGCTGTGCTTGCGGGGTCTGTCACGGTGAGGCCAAACTTTTCCAACAGCCATTGATCTGGAGTTTCTCACTGGAGATGTGTTGAGGATTCTGAGTGGCCTGGGAAGTACTCAGCGCCTACGGATCCCCCTGATTGCCACTGGAGTTTGGGCTCTCAGTAGCTCTGCAAATCAAATCTCTGACATCTGTAAATTAGAGACTTGTTTTAAAGTCTTTGACTCTCGGTAGTTGAGAAAGACCTAATTGCACAGAGAGAGAGAAGATGAGATAGTTTTACTTTGCACAAAGATTTAGGATTTCAGATTGGAACAACATTAGTTAGCATGTCACTGTATGAGATAGGAGGTAAGGATTTCTGAACATCTATTTTGGAGATTTTAAAGTATAAAGTAGAGAGATGAATAAAGATCGTGCCTCCATCACATATAACTATATACATATTTATGTAACTATATATATAAAGTGTGACCTTTTTCTGAGCAGTTGCAGCACTTTGATAATATATGCTGGACACGTGGAAGATGAAATGGCATGTCTATGCTCATTTAAGGGATTTTCAGGGAACTGGCATTTGTAAGCTCTAAGGAGTTTGACTGAGCACAGTTTCCACATATGTCCTGACTTCTGCAGTTTGCTCTTAGGAATCCACTGGTAATGTCGTATTGTTGAAATCAGATACATTGCTCAGAATACCTATAAACAGGACTGCATCTCTCTAGAGGTATGTGCAGGCTTCCTCCTTTGCAATTTTTGGAAACAAAGGATGTAGCCAGGGATTCTGGAATATGCTGACCATATTGGAAATGCATGCAAATATGATCAGACACCTGGTTGCTGCCACTCGCTGTGAGCAATGGCTGTTTTCCCTAAGGAAAAGTAATTTGAAGAATGGTTTTCACAGCAGTTGGAGTCCAGCCTTTTACCTTAATAGCCCAAGTAAGGTGGAGAGGGAAGAAGAATTAAGTGCTTGAATCCCTGAGCGGTTTCTCATCTAGTACCCAAAGGAACTGCAGAGCCTGGTTTTTCTTTTGTGCACATAGGAAGACAGGGTGCCTAAATGATGTACTTTGTCTCACTCACCTGTAAGTCACAGGCTTAGTGACTCCACTTTTTATCAATATAGCTGTATTTCCCAGGACAGCCAGAGACGGGGTCGTGGCATGAATCCCAAGCATGAATCCTTCCTGGCTCATCTCGGCAGATGCAGTCTGTACACCACACTAAGGATTTTCAGTAACATTATTAATGTCTTCCTTCTGTGCCTTTACACTGTCCAAGAAAAAAAAAATCAGGAAACCAGTGTGTTGATACCCTACCATACTAAATAGTACACACAATGTCACCTGGCTGCAGCACTGTGCATTATGTAGTCAAATGGATTAAGATTTTAATCTACCCACTTGGTTGCTTTGCAGTTCATATTGGCTCTGAGGATTAGTGACATTTACAACACACTCCTGAACAAGCAGAATTCTGGGGAGGGGGAAATCTTGTCTCAACACAGCCTTCAGTGTCATAACACTACAGGTAACAAAGCTTTTCTTCATCCTTTCCCCTTCATTCTTGTCCTCAACAGCAAGGACTGGCCTGGAGCAATAACACCTCTAATGTGCTGCAGTCTCACCTGCTTTGCTGCTTCTGCACTGGCCAGGCCAGGCCTCTGTCCAAGGTAACATTCCATGGCCGTGTTGTGCCAAGACACACCCAGCAGTATTGCCAAAATAAGGGATACAAGATTCAGTCCTTAAACAAATAAGCTTTGCTTTCTGATTCTCTTTGAGAAGGTTTGCTTATTCTTCCTATTTCATTTCCTTCCTCCTTGTGCTGTAATAACAGGATTCCTTCGACATCATTTTTGGCCAGGTGACTGTTCAGTGATTTATATTATTTGCAACTACTGCTACAAGCCCTTTCCACTCACTATTAGTCCTCTCTAAAGTCCATCAGGGATTCACAGGGCTTCAAGTTCTGCCTAGAAAGCTCGCAGTTCAGACTGAAGTCAGGAAGGAGCAGAAAGGTGCTTTTACATTCCAGCCAAGGATGCATTAGTTACCTACACTTGAACTACTCATGAAAGTATAAAAAGCATCAATACCTGCAAGAGTGTTCAATGGTGAATTTAGAAGTCCGATCTCCACAGCTTGTTAAGGAGAGAGGTGTCGGTCCTGGACCGACTGTCGGTCAGCTTTCTTTGGGCCTTCTGGATGTTTAGGAATATCAGAGAAATCCAGACACAGAGAAGGACAAAAACACACATAAAAAGTTGACTTTTAGAAATCATTGCTGTTCTCATGTCCGTCCTCCCTCAGCTGCGACCTGCTAGTCCCAGACCCTCCAGCCCCGAGATCCACACTCCCATAGGCATTAGCTGTGTTGGAGCACTTGGAAGCCAAGGCAAATTTACCCTGTCTAGTCCCAGGTGAATGCAGCTGGGCTGCACTGGAGTGTCTTCCTTGCACTGTGCACAGAGTGAGGAGGAAGAATGGATCAGGTGAACTGACATGGGTCCCTTTTAGCCATCACAGTGAGAACAAGGCTGATTCCCTGGTCTGGACATTGGTTTAGACTTTAAGGACCTGGTCTGATTCCCCACTGTGCTACAGACCCTCCTCTGTGATTCTGGACACGCTGCTTTGTGTAGTTTCAAGTCACAGTCAGTCTGTAATCTACCTTTACAGGCAAGATGCCCTGAAAACAAATAGTCCCATCCCCTCACTTTCCGTTTCACCAGGGTTGGATCCAGCAACCACAGAGCTCTGGAGTGCCTGGATTCATTTGGCTGACCTAGTGGAAAGCCCTTCAGTTTTAGTTGCACCAATAGTTTTCTGCTGGCTCAGCAGTCTGAGCACACTCACCTGCTGGCTGCTGCCTCACTGAGCAGAGTGAGAGCATGGCCAAGGACAAAAGGGGCAGGACCACCCTTTTGGCAGACTCACTGATCATTTTAGCTGGCTCCTAGGGCTGCCGCTGTCACAAATACATTGCCAGTTAACCACTCCAGTGACAGTAGACAGAGAACTACCCTGTACAGAAATTATATTACACTCTCTGGTGATTGTTTCCTTCTAATGCACTAAAACATTCTCAGCTAATGCCCTAATAAGATTTTGCAGATCTTAAATGTATGCATGGCTCAGGGATGGAGAGACATTATTATGGGAGAACTTTATGGAAGACTGAAAATAAATCTAATGAATTTGATATTCTTCGGAAACATTGTGAAAGACAATGAAGCATTGCAAAATACTTCAAGAGACCATGCAAAAGAGCCCAGGAATCACCAGCACTGTTTTCTCCCCCAAATCAAGCCTTTCTCTGAGACATAGAATTTTCAGCATCAGGAATTTGAAGGACTTTCAGGGTGTCTGCCAGTGCTCAGAACAGCCTGTACTGGGGGAGGACAGTGGTGGCCCCTAAGGAAGAAATTACACTTATCCCATGTTGCTGCTGTATGTTAAGGATGGGAGTTGTCCTTCTCTCATTGAATTTGCAACTGGCAATGCCACTGTCTCATCAGGACCACCCTGGGAGAGACCTAAGGAACTGGTTGTGCTCAGCAGCACAGTTGCAGAGACCTTGTACTCTCTACTGTCATTTTACAAGTTTGTTGCGTGCCCAGCTCCCTCTGCTTTCATTCTGACTCACAGAAAGGAAGAAAGTATGAGTACTTCTTGCCAAGGAGCAAGGCAGCAAGATGAAGCTAACAGGCCTGGGTGAGCTCATGATTCTCAATAAATCAGATGTGTTTGTCAGCTCGCAAATTTCTATTGGATGCAGTTTTACAAATGCTTACCTTTATACTTTGTGCTGACCTTGATGTGTTCTCTGAGACAGCACAATCCAAGTAGTTTTGCATGTGACCTCATTAGTCTCCCCTGCTTTCTGCAATAAGTCAAAATATGGAGCACTGCCCAGTGCAAAGTGGTCGCTGCAGTTTCTGTTCCTGCCAAAAAGAGGTCATGGAGAACCCAGGCCAGTTTGTCCTTGTCATATTGCAGAGCTGGGATTACCTTTAATCTTCAGGCAAGAGAGGGTCAAGTTAAGAGTACAGCCAGCATTACAACATGTGGTCATCAACTCCAGATGACTTCAGCAAACAATAGTTAGCTGATTTTCCAAATCAAATAAATATGAAGAGCAGTAGGAAATAGTAATATCATCTCATAAGTCTCTGTCTCCTCATGTCTGAACAAAGCATCCTGTCTGATAGGCAGTGTTAGAAAGCATTTTGAATGACAGCAAAAGATCAGGCTGGAAGTTTTTCAATGGCAGATGTTTCTTTCAGAGATCTGCTGATCTACCAAATTCAGAACACTCCACAGGATTTTCTTATTTCAGTGAAAAATTTAGGACAAGTTTATAGAGTCCCACTTCTCCACCACTGTCCTCCCGTGCCATCCTGCAGGGACAGAGCCCTGCTGTGTCCCTGGAAAATGCAGCTGTTGTGTCTTTCTTGTCTATCAAAGAATGTGCAAAACATGCAAGCTCCTGCTAAGTGAAAACCTTCTTGTGAAGATCTGGGAGCTGGTTCAGGAACCAGGGCAAAATATCATAAACTGGTAGCAAACACACGACAGCTTTTCCTTTAGTCTTTCCACTTAAATCTAGCAGTGCTCTCAACATACTGAAGTATCCAATACTGAAGTATTACATTTTGGCTGTAAGAACTGCTACTTAATTTTACAAAGAGATATGTTTTGACACCATGATGGTGGTTCAGTTTCAGAACTCTGATTGGCAGCATCTAAAAATATATGGCTAAAGCACCACTAGGAAGCATCTGAAACACCTAACGTGAATCACTGCAAAAAAAGAACTTTGCCTGTGTTTTTCTTGGACATACATGTCCCCTGTGGCATGTTGATTTCTTTTCCTGGGAATCATCTTCCTGATTAGAAAATAGTTCAGTACTGGGTAATCTGATTTCTCCTCTCCCAGGATGATATGGCCCCTCTCCCAGACGATATGACTTTTCATCCAACAGTCTTCATGGCTTATTGCAAACTAGCAACAGTTCCAGGGAAAATGTGATCTATGAAACACTTCTGATTGTCTGACTTAAGGTGTTGGATTGTGTCCTTGAAGCCAAAACACATACTCTGTTGAATGCCAAAGTTGCCAGTCATTTTTCCCTGCTATAGCAGTTTGAGTATCCAGGTCATTCCATGAAATGTTTAGGTCATGTATCTCCTTATTTCTTATTCTGGAGAAATTGTCTTATTTGTAAGATCACACTGGAAAACAACAGGTCCTAAGGAATAATGGCCTGGGGAAAGAGTGAGACCTTCACTGAAATGTACTAGTGACTATGGATTATCATCAAATATGGCAAAATAAAGGTAGGTAAGTTGGCATAATTTAGACTGGTATTTTTTTTAAGAAGAGAAGCTTAAATAAATCCATATTTATGGTGTGGAGCACCATGGATTTATTTGGAAATTAAGTACTGCTAAATACCATACCACTTTGTAACTTATTTTGAAATCAGAAATCTCCCCGTTAGCCTGCCTCTGCTTGCAACAATAAACTAAAGGCTTTCAAATTGACTTAATTGTTCCCCAAGGGTGAAAATACTGCTTTCTTAACTGACTTTTGGCTGACTCACAAACACTCTATCTTCATTCCCTCTCAGGCTCAGAAGGCTTCCCTATATCCATGTTTTTTTCCATGGACTCTGGCAGTGAGGTATGTTTTCTCAAGAGTAAACTACAGATACAGCATTACTCCACATATACCACACTTTATTTACATAGCATCTTTGGATTATTTTATCATTTATCTGCTAGCTACCTTAAAATATCCAAGTTGTATAACTTCCTGCAGATGTTGCGTTGGTTGTGGTGCTATCTGAAGCCAGCACAGCCCGAAGCCTGTTTCCAGTGGTGGAGAGAGGAGCTGGCTCAGGAGGGCACATCTCCTTTCCTCAGCACTGCTTGGACACTGCTAATGAGGAAAGAAAAACTGGAGCTGCCTTGTCTCTTTCCTGCTTTCTGTCTGTCCTCACTGCTTATCAGGATAAAAGCTGAACTCCTTTTACTCTAACAGCAGGAAAGAGGTTTTTTCTCCTTTCCACCACTTCGCTACACTCCTTGTAAATTTTCTTTTCTGGAACCTTCAGCAGGGCAGGGGCTGCTGAGCTGAAATTTGTTTAATGGATGACACTTTCCCACCAGCTATTTCTCACCCAATGCACTTTAGTCTCTCAGCTCCAACTGAGACTTCTCTCTTCCCCCGAGGGAGGAACTGTAAAAGCGATTTTGAATGGAAATTTCATTTATTATTCCCCTCAGTACATGGAGGGAGAAAATAATTTAAATCCTTTAGTCTAAAAGATGGGGTTCATAGTTGATATGTTTTTTAAATTTGATTGCTTTATTTCCTGTGGATGTCTCTGGAGCAAAGAGAGATCTATAGTGAAACTCACAATTCTTTATTCATTTCTATAAGGTATGTTTCCATGTGCATATAAAGCTATTGATTTGCTTCAACTAATATGAGCTCTTTGGAACCACCTTAACAGATCATTCATACAGATTTATAGTGGCTCCTCAGAGCATCCTGGAGAATGACACAGATAATTTAGGACTATTTTTCCTGTGTTTTATTGTGCCCACATTTGTCTGGCTTTATTCTGGGTATTATTTTCTACATTGTGTCATCATTTTTATGTTCAGCCAGACCCATAAACCCCTTTTCCCTCCAAGAGTTCTGCAAGGAGTTTAGAATAATTTTAAAATGTCATATTGCAAAGCATGTTCCACTCTTCAACACTTCTTAATCACCAGAGAGGACAGTAAATCAAGTCAAACCTAATGCTAGATCCCTTTGCACCATCCCTTCAAACAGACCTTACCTCGTTCAGTGAGTATCCAGCCATAGCTGTGAGTTTTTACTGAGACTAATTGAAATGAATTCTTTCCATACACCTACAGAACGTTATGAAATAGCCAACACAAAGCTGGCCATAGCACTGAACAGAGTAGAGTAGGTGTATCTAGATGCCAGAAAGATATCTGTAGCAGACAGAGCTCTGAAAGCACTTGTTGTCATGAGCACCAGCACCTACATAGGTTTCAGGCATATGGATGTGTTTGAAGCCCTGGCACTGTGTCCTCCAAAGGAACCACAGGATGGAAGCTGCTGTGTGGAAGATATTACAGAGGCATTCAAAGGTGGACAATATTATCAGTGGTCAGGGGTGCACATTCGAACTCAGCTTGACAGAGACTAGAATAAGTAAAAGTCTTATGAAAAATATAAATCAAACTTAAAACTGTCCTGAGACTTGCAGTCACTGTGTTAAGCTGCCTCAAGACTAAAGTATCCTCAGACCTTATGGAGGGCTAGAAATTTGTCCTCTGGGACAGCAGACTTGCCAAGGCTGCCTCTTGGACTTGAAAAAATGACATTACTGCAGCCAGCAGCAGTGGGGCAGAGCTGGACATGGGACTGACTGAAGGGAACTGGGACACCCGATGTTGCAGTGGAGGCTGGGAATTGCCAAACTCTTCTAACAGGTGCCAAACCCCAGTGAGCAGGCATCGCTTTCTACCAGTCGTGGCCACTTCTCTCTCCTGCCCTGGTGTATCCTTGTTTTCTTCCTTTCCTCCCTTATTTCAAGTACTGTTTTTTGCTCATCTGCCATCGCCCCCAAATTTTGATCCACCTTCTTTACAAGCCATATTGCTCTCTCCCTCCAACACATCTTTCTCTGGCAAGGGCTCTCAGGCTTAGTCCCTGGGCCCCAACACCCATCTCCAGGTGCAGGAATCCATTTTTTCCCCAGTACTTTTAGTCCCAGTTCAGACACCTTTCCTCCCATTGTCTACTCGCAGTCTTTTATAAAGTTCAGCTATTGCCAGTCTGGCCCAAGCTCCCCATCCGGTTTCACAAGCAGCAAGAGTGTTTTGCTCTTCAGCTGTTTCCAGGTTGGCCACAAAGCCACTGCCCATGCCTTGGCACTGTCCAGATTAGGCTCTGCCCTCCCGCAAGCTGTAAGGAATTACTGCATTGCAGGGACCACTCAAAGCTGTGGACCAGTCAGGGGTCTTGTTCATCCACTGCTCATATCTAAACTGATCAGTGCTCCCTCAGGCTGCGTAAAACACCTTTTTGAGAACCAGCTACCCCCATCTCCCTTCTCCAGGCAACACACTTAAACACTTTAACTTGAGCTCTCTCTCTATCCCCCTGTTGGGTAGTGGAAGTGCGTTAATAGGTGGGATCAGAAAGTTAAGGGTCTCCTATTGGAAATACAAATGAAGATTTAAAAATTGCTGGTTTGTTGATAATTACACCGGTAACTGAGTTACATGAACTTTATCTCTTACAAAGTTCACTGGTGGGGCACCTGAATCCTGCATGTCTTGTCATTACTCTGCAATCAGTCAGGAACTTTGGATACCATGTAGTCAAGAATGTGAATGATGTTTTGGGGTACTTGAACCCCTAAATAAAGCTGTACTCCAGCTCCTGACTGGTGTTCATTGCCCTGAACAAGCTTCCTGCAACTGGCTACCTGTCTGTGAATTGGCTCTCTGCTATACCCTCAACGCCCACAAAAAGATAAAATCATCTCTCACTGTCCTCTTATAAATCATGGCTGTGAACTGGTTTGAACTCACTCAAACTAAAAAACTGAACAAAACAAAAAAAAAACCCAAAAAACCAAAGAAACAACGACAAGTAAAAACTCCNAACAAACAAACAAAAAAAAAACAAAACAAAGAAACAATGACAAGTAAAAACTCTTGGTTTCATAAGATTTGCTCTCAGAGAAGCACCTTCTTGATAGAGCTGATTAGAACAGACCCTCAGTTATGAATTTCTGTTAAAAGTAAGATGTCATTCACCTCAACAAAGGAGAACAATTTCTAACAGTGTGATTTCAATCTAGAGAGACATCTCAAAGGGCTGGGGAGCAAGGATGAAATGAAACTTGCCTATGCATGTTGGAAAAAGGGTAAAGAGCTGACCTTTTCCCAGGTACAGTTTTTATCTACAAATCTAATCTAACAAAGTGACTTGCTGATTCAAATTGTGGTGCACATATCTCCCCCCGTTTGATTTACACAAAAAGCTGCTTTAGCCATAATGTCTTTAGTGAAATGGCAAAGCTTTTCTTCAGACCCCGTGTTTGCCACTGCTTGTGCTCCAATCGCTATCTGGTGTGGGTTATCTCATCTCTCTGGCCCTTGCTTTATTCTGGAGTGCATATGCAGCCCTAGACCTCTCTTTCTCTCTCTCTTCCACTGAATATTTGAGTTCATGGTGATTTTTGCAGGTACATAAACTGTATTTTTCACCTGTTGAAGCTCAGCTGTCTCCAAATCTCCATAAATCTGTTCCTGTGTGACAATGAAGTTTGTTGTTATTTTCAATTTAATTCAGCTGCAAACATTAATGTAGCATTTCATAATAATAAATATAATGGCGATATTGAAGATAAAAAAGAAGTGGGTAGATGACAACATTTACAGCACAAGGATTTCATGGGAAGGGATTTCCTTATCTTGGGTTACCCACTGTTTCCAGTTCAAGGCTCTCCTGACAACGTGACTTGAATGCAGATCTCACATCTGATGGCAAATGGCTCCTTAATAATCTGTAAAAGGACGTATGCGTAACCCCAATTCAATTAGTATATATTATCTTTTTTTTTAACATGAAATTTCATTCTAGTACTAAAGAAAATCAGATTTCTTGTTCACAGTGCATTTTTGTCACCTGAAGACATTTGGCAAGTGAATAAATTAAGCTTCAAAAAATGCCAGAGGCAAAACTTTTAATCGAAGGCAAATGAATAATGTTAATGCATTTTGGCTCACTCCGCAGGATTACAATTGTTTGGATGAGCATCTTTTTCTAGTCTCCCAAGTCTCCCTCCTCTCAGCAGGGCCTCAGTCAGGGCACTGTCTGAAAGAAGAGCAAATGGTTCAAATGGAAAATGTAATTTTATAACAATAAATGTTCAAGATGAAGGTAAATATGAAACTATTTTCATTCTGAGTGTTACAGAACTTTCACACAGCCACAGTGTATCAGCTGAAAGTTTAGCCAGTCTCATGCTCCATTTCTGACTGCACATGGTAGCAAATGTGTTAGAAAAGTTGGTGAGAACAGGACAAACCAGAAACACTGTTGGTATCAAACAACCCTAAAGTAATTTCCTGCTGAAAATCTATCCAGCTGCTTTTTGAAGAGAAAGAAATGTTTAGTACACATCCCAATATGAGGCACAGCTTACCAACAAGGCATGTGCAGTGCAATCCCCTCTGGCTCTTTTGACCCATCTCCGTTTTTGTTGCATTTGACACATGCCAGCCCTTCCACTGGAGAGACAGCAAACATTTCCTTTTCTCTCATCTCCTGTTTGTCCAAGAGTTTCTAGACTTCCTCAAAAGAACAGAAATAGTTTTCCCAAATGTTTATGCTAGTGCAACAGATAATATTTTCTTTCAAAATCTAATCCCAGAAAAGTCAGGTTCCTCCACTACACACTGTAGATTCACTGGGTCATACCCTCAAGCATCAACAGGGACAGTTTAGCCTGGGTCTTTGGTACAAACCAGTTTCCCAAACAACTTGTTTGAACAGAAGGAAAAAAACATCCACTCGCTTTTAGTCTTTGGGTGGATGCAAAATCTACAAACTTTTGCACAAGGCTCTCTTTGTCTCCAGTGTCTGCTTTTTCCTTTGGCCAGGGTAAATAGCTTCCCTAGAGTCTGGCATGTAGCCTGCTTATGGTTGTGGCACTAATGTTGCTACCCAGGAGAGCCCCACCATGAAACAGAAAGAAAAACACAAGAAAAAAAATTATCAGAGGATCCTGGTGTCAGACAACTTGCCAATATTTTCCTTAAGTGTAATTTAGCAGAGCTGAGCACTGTGTAATGTTAAGCAGCTCTCTCATATCCACCAACATTAAATATCTTAGGTTTTCTGGATTGGCACACTCCTGCTATCCTGCAAATATGAAACAGAGCAGCATTTCTGCAGTTCTATGACATGAACTCACTTTCCCCGAAAGGAATCACGGCACTTTAAAAAATAATACACCCAGTTGCGCATCTTTCCCCGAAATAGGCACCTACAACCTGGTTTCAAAACCTTCCAAACCGTATTATTAAGGAGGACAGTTCCACCTCAACTCAGAGACCTGAGGCTTTGGCTGACACTGGTTGTAAACTGAAAGAAAAGATGGGGTGGGAGGGTTAATCACTGCAATTAAAGAAGTGTTACACCACTGCAGCCTTCAGCAGCAGGGTGTACACCTTTTAGCCTGACAGCTCTTCGATGGTGTAAGGCAGACACGTGCCATGGGGCTGTAACCAGTAGGTGGCCAAGTGATGACAGATGATGGACAGGAGGGAAAGCAGTGCTTGGAGGGGCCAGAAGGGAATGGGAAGGGCTGTGGGCAGGGGACTAGGAAAGTCAGCTGAGCTAACCAGAGGTACCTGTGTTGTCATCTCTCACCAGTGCCCTGAGATCACTACAGCTCTTTCCCCATAAACTGCAAATTTCTCCACTGCCAGAGAGGTCAGGCAGTCCAGGAGCTGGACGTCTGTAGCCCTGGACAATTACTGAGAGAAAAATCTCTGGGAGGGGAAATGGAGTTGTTCTCCATACCAGAAGCACTCCCAAGCTTCCCAAAGGAGTGGAGGAAGAGCAAAGTTTATTTTATCACGTTTCCTGAGTTTGCCTTCTTCCATTGTCTCTCTTTGTGGGATACATGGGTGTAGTTCAGTGCTGTAGGTTTCCAGACCCATGTCACTAGCCCAGAAAACAGTGTCTCACTGCTTGACCCACAGGGACTAATCCATACAGGAGGCTACACACACCACACTTGCTCCACTGTTCAGGAATAGCAAAACTGTTGTGTAAGACTGTTTGGAAGCTCAGTCAGCCAAAGGAAAAGCTGAGGGTCTCCTGCTCTTCAGCTAACTTTTTAGCAGACTCTTCAAAAGCAAATGTGCTTCTTTGTACTGCCTGGTGGGGGACTGGTGGACTGGGTCCCAGAGTGGCTGAAATGGGCAGTACCTTCCCAGTTCTTTCCACCTTCAGCCACTCCTGAGCCCTGCCTAGTCACAGGGAAGCCTTCTATCAACAGGACTGAACGCAGTCTCAATGGATTTACTGTCCCAGCCCTTGAGCACAACCAGTTCCACGCACATCTTATGATTAAGCTTCTTCAGTGAGTGGCAAGATGATGAGTGGGCCAAGGCAATGAGAGGAACCATCTCTAGCAGGGTTAGTGGAGAGAAGCAGGTGTGGGAGGGTAGGGTGGAGGATAAGCACACATAAAGCTGGCAAGGAGGCTGAGCAGAAGTGTGTAGGCCCTGGGACACTACTTGATATGCAGTGTGGAGTAACAGGCTGGATTACTAATTACAGCTATTGCTTTTGTTAAAACCCTTGCTGCTCTAATTTCCCTTCCAGCTCAGCAAGCCTGCCAATACTGGGTTGTGCTGCAGCAGACCACTGCCAGAGCTACAAGGCATGCCAGAATCTGGTCAGGCTCAGCCTGATTTTCAGTAGTTCTCACTCTTTGTCGTAACATTCTCCTCCATTTTAAATTCAGGAAGTTCACATGCACCACAATGATTTAATTACAAATAGTTTATATCCCAACATAAAAGCAGTTTTGGTCCTCAATACAAATTCAATGCTAAGTTTACAGCAGTGTTTACAGGCAGCTCTACTCAACTCCAGCATTTGAATCCTTTCCAAAAGCGATTTGCATTCCAGAATTCTACAGCTTTAACAAAGCTACAGCTGACCTTGGCTCTCACCTCCAGTTGTGTGCTCAAACTGTCTTGGTATTGAACTGAATCAGTGCCAATGAGCAGCTACTTTAAGTAATAGATATTTTAGAATTCTTACACTAAGACATCTACAGCATGCCCTCCACAGTTACTGTGCTCTTTTTTCCATGATCTGAAGCTTTAAAGAATAAATAAATTCCAAGATTTCTCCTGAAAACACACTGGTGATTGTTTTCAGCTCAGCACAGGTTCCTCTACTAATACTCATGCAGAAAATAAAAGGAGACAGAAGCTTGATGTCATCATATCAAGGTGAATCCTGAAATAGAGCTTATAAGGATAAAGGGCAGGTGGGAGCAGTAACTGAAATTGGAGAAGAAGAATTAGAAATTGAACAGAGAGTGGGAAATGTGGTATGGCTTGTAATGAAGAAAGAAAAGGTTCCAGAGCAAATGGGGAGTATCTGAGTGTTCAAAGAGCGCTAGAGGCTGCATTCCAAAGTTTCTGTGTTCCTCTGCTGCAGAGTAAGTAGTGAAACCCACTGGCAAAGTGACTCTCTCACCTCACATTTATACCTCTTCCAAGGATGATTGATAATAAGCATGATTCTACATCGTAAAAGACAAACAACCAACATCTAACATACCACTTGGCCATATATTATAACCATGGTCAGGCTGCAAAGTCACACATTCATATTGCTAGTAAACAACAAATTTAAGTTTCTTCAACTTTAGAATGACTCTTTTTACCTTGTATGTGGGAGATACTTAACATGAAATTCAGACATGAATGTGTTCACATTCTAATATGTTTTCTGAGGTTTGAGTGTTGGTTTGGTTTTGGATGGGTTTCTTTATTTGCAACATGTCAACAAATTAACATGTCTAACTTCAGGGCAATAAAACCAAATCAGGGCTTTAAAAGGGTGTTTTCCAGAGTCAAATTACTTGAGGTGGTCAGACCGCTTACAGGAACGGCACCTACTCAGCTCTTGCTGAGATCCTCTGTTGAATTTTACTGAGGTTTGCTTAGGACTGAGCATGAGGGTGATTTTGCTTGGCTAGGACAAGGGGACACCACATGTTGACTTCAGCTGGGAACCATAGCATCTGGTTTCAAGTGTTCTCCAAGAGGAGAAAATGGTTAAGATCCTTGCAAGAATATCTGTGACTTTCACAAAAACTAGACCAAAAGTACTGACAGTCTGGATCTTGGCTTGCATCCACTTTCTGAACAGCTCTGGGATAGACTAATTTCAATATCCTGGCTAGTAGAAGGAGGTTTATACATTGAGAGGAAATTCACAGAGGTGGCTGTCTCATGCTGGTCTGTGACTGCAGCAGCCTAGTGTGGAATGGCACAGACCCTGTACGGGTGGGGCTGCAGGGTACCCCCCAAAATGGGTTCTGTGTTGATCTCCGTGACTCCCTCAGGGAGCTGGAAGGTAAATGCCCGCAGCAGGTTGGCAAAGAAAATAAAGAGCTCGGTCCTCGCCAGGTTCTCCCCCAAACACACACGGTGCCCTGCAGAGGGAAGAGGGGAAGGACAGTGAGTACCTAGGAATTTTTCTGTTTCATAATTACGTAGCTCATTCTTGTAGGCAGAGGGTTGGGTTTTTTTTTTATTACTGACCAAGGACAGGATCATGAAAGCCACAGAATTAAAACTTTGTGAATTCCTTCTCAAAAAGATCTGATCCAATGTTATAGGTTAGGAGACACCAAACAAAAATTTCAATGAAAATCCCTAATGTACCAAAATAATTTCTTTCTTGACTTGGCAGAAAATTATATTCCTTTTACAGGAGATGTTGAGTTTCAGGGTGATACACAAAGAATCTGCCAGCTGCTTGCACATGCTTTCTTAAGTGCATTAACATCAACATTACTTAGTTATGGTATTTGCAGTTGAATAGAGGCTTGGTCACTTCAAAGGCAAAGCATGAGGCCTACTGTTCATTTCCCAGGGTTCCTCATTGGCACCAGTGGTGTGAGCAGAACAGGTGAATACTACATTCACATTTCCAGCAGACAAAAGGAAAGAAAAAGCCGTTTGCATTGAGAAACCACTGCTGGATGGACATCTAAGTGACTAGTCTTACATCAACAGAGAAAATAAACCAAAACCATCAGTAGGAACCGTACTGCTATGTGTGATTTCTAACTGTGTGTGCATTGTTATCTCATTTCCTTCCTTTGCAACTGGATTTTCAGTTCTGTAAGCAAGAACTAAATCCTTTGTTTACCAGGATGCATTCTGCTTTTCGTACAGCTTGTTTTTGTAGAAGGGATTGCAAGTAACTTCAGTACAAACAAGACACATTGATTCTCAGGAAAATAACTACATATAAAGAATACTACAGACAAAACCTGTGTATGAGTGCAGCATGCAACCAGGCCAGTCCGAGTGGGATTCCCACCACAGTGTCCTAAAACGGTTTGGGGTCTGACAGCACAGAAGCCTCTCTCTTATCAGAAACAAGCCAGTTCTTTAACAGCAGCAAACAGCAGAGATAGAACATGTTATCTGAAGGAATACCATAATCTCACACTTGTATATTCTTCATTTTCTCTATTGGGTCACTTCAAACTGCCAGTGTATTTACCTGCTGAGAATGGTAAGAAAGCTTCTCGAGGGATGAAGTTTCCTTCTTTATCCAGAAAATGGCCAGGGTTGAACTGTCGAGGTGTTTCCCATTGCTCAGGGTCGTACAGAACAGATGCTATATTTGGTATAATGATGGTGCCCTGCAAAGAAGAAACTGTTGATTCCCTTATAACTAATAGCCTGTCACCCATCAGTTTCTGCCTGATGGATAAAACTGTTGCTTGTTGCCATTTGGGCAAGTGCCAAGTTGAGCAGAGGTGTCTTAACCAGTGCTTTGGCAAACCAGTTTATCCTCTCAGTCCATCCCCAGCCAAGCAGAGCAGGTCTCTCCAGTTGTGATGATGGGCAGGAGCTCAAGGCTTCCCTGGCAGGGGTCTTATCAGCTGTCTGAGCACCTGCATGTTACATAAAAGACTAATTTGTGTAGCCACAAATAGTAACCCTCCCCTGGGTACCGCATTTCTGAGTTGAATGGAGAATAGTTTATAGACGGAAAATGGGTTACAAAACTGAAACGAAAGCCAAATGTCTCTCTGCTGAAGAAAGGAAAGAAGCCAAAAATGTGTTTGTACCTTTTTGACAGGGAATCCTAGCAGTGTTGTGTTCCTCACACACAGTCTGGGCATGCCCACAAAGACAATGTTGCTGAAGCGCTGAATCTCATGGACCACAGCATTCGTGTAGGGCAGATTTCTCCGATCCTCATAGCAAATTAACTGGGAAGGACTCAGAACAGCATCCAGCTCCATCTGCACTTTCTCTGTAGAGAAATATTCACCACTTCAGATAAGAAAATGTATAAAGTATTTTAACTGGTCTCTTTTCTTAGAGCAACAAGAAAATACATTGTTTCAACATAGTACATTAAGTCTATAACCTGTGATTTAATATGATTTAATGCCTGAGTTTAATATAGAAGGAGGCAGTGAGCATAGGCTGCTATAAATATGAGAAGGGACTGTATGGCAAACACCACAAAGCTGTGTTAGAATTCCTCATACCTGCTGAATAGTGTCAGGTGCAGAGAGGACTCAGAGCTTTGATCTCTGTTCCACACAGAGCACCTCACTTGCCAATGCCAAGAGCTAACTTTGGTCTCAGTGCAAGTGCCTTCAGCCACCTGGTGCGGTCAGGTCATAGAATGAGTCCCTGATTTTTTCCTCTGCTGCCATTCTTTGTGTTTTTAGAGAGTGAGAGCCAGGCAGCAACTCATTCTATTCAGCCATCATTAGCATTTGTAGTACCCACAGCATTTCACAACAAGAACCCCTCTCACCTTGGATGTCTGGATTCACAACCATATGGAGCAGTCCCCAGTACAATGTTGTGCTTGAGGTCTCTGATCCACCAAGGAAAAGATCATTTATGACATAGACCAAATTTTCTTCATCATACTTGGGCTTGACCCCCTCCTTAGACTGCAGATAATGATAAAAAGTTGAAATTAAAGCATAAAAGTTAGGTCATCTTGTATGCCCTCTATGCGAGAGTCCTTATTTCCACAGCTGGCATGTGCACAAAGAATAGTCAAAATTTCAGTTTTTATTGAGTACTAAGAGTTTAGTAATTCCCAACAGAACACGGTAAGTCTGTATCGCTGTCTTTCGTGAGGTGGAATATTCTTTCGTTTAAAAAAAGGCAATTCTATATCTGATTACTTAAGCACAAAACCCACAAAAACTTTAATGCACACTACAGGTTTTGTAGTTAGACTAAAGTGTACTTCTAAACAAATGCCCTACTGCGTGTCACTCTTCAGACCTTTGTCTCCAATATGTCATAAAATGGTGTTAGAAAGTACCAAAGGAAAATCCATCTGAATAAAAGAATCTCAACAGAACACCTTGAAAGCAATTTCTTTTCTCAGTTCAGGATAAATGTGAACTGGTGGGAGAAAGGTACGCAAGTATTTTCTTCTGAATAAAAAGGGAGTAAAATAAAAATGCAATTAGAGAAAAAAACATTAGGCAAAACCATTTTAAAATAGACTGCAATAAATTGCACCTCTGACACCAGAGAAAACTGCATCTTTGCCTCTAAAATGCTTATTTCACTAAATCTTGTCATACTCATTCAGATATAAAGCGTAAGATGATGTGTCAGCTCCTTTCAGAGCCCATGAGCCAACATTATGAGGACATGGCAGCCTGACTAGCTGAAAACTTATGACCAGATGTAGAAGCTACATAAACTGCATATACCCTAGGAAAGAGATGCTTCTTTTACCTCCTGAAAGTACCCTAAAACGTCAAAGTTTGAAGCAGAAACTCTGGTGCTCTTAGCAGAGCCTCCCTGGCTTGTGAGCCACTTCCTACTATGGAAAATAATAGCGGGCAGGGAGGAAGGTTAACTCTTATTTTATGGCATTGTTTGTGAAATTGTTTCCTAGGCCATCCAATTAGAATATAGGTGTCAAGCCAGTCATGCCCCAAACTGTGAGGAAATTAGAGGTAACACAGGGATAATGATTCCCTGCCAAAGGAGGAATCATACAGTTACGTGGCACATGGACAGCCAGTGTTAGAGCACACACCGAATCCCAAAGAAGCATGTCCTCTATTTCAGGGCAATTCCCGTGTATGCATATTTAATCCCGTTGTAAACATGAGGTGCCTTGCTGGAGTACATGAGGTGGTCTACCAAAGTTATGTAACCTACAGGAATAAACTGTCTCATTTACTACAGGATTGAAGTATACACATGGATATTTATGGGAAGCAGATGATAGCTCATGAGTTACCCCCTGACATACTTGGCCTTATACTGCATACATGTGTGATCAGACAGAATGAACACTTACCTTCTCCATCTCAGCCAGGTAAAAGTCAATGAAATCTTGTGGTTCAGCTGGTACCCCTCTCTCCACATGTCTTCTGATCTCCTTTCTTGCAAATGAACTCAGGACATCATAGCAAGCCAATGCCTTCTTATGAGGCCCAGGGAGACGGCACATCAGCCAGGGGAGGATTTCGTACATCTGCAGGAGCGACACACAAGAGGTAGTGTAAATTCTCTGTCACTAACAAAGCTGCTTTTAGAAACACCTGAAGGTTGAATCGCCCTGTCTGGAAATGGTGATAGTGGAATAAACAAATTAGCATTGCTTTGATCAGATTTTTGCCATCATGTGGTAAAACTTTACTAATAATTTGACACAATCCCAGGGGCAGTTCTGGCAACACTCTGCTCATTCCCCTAAGTTTACTTGACTAATGCAGGTCACTAGACAACCTCACTCCTGCACGGTTGGAGACACCAGCTCGCACGCACTCAAAACCCTTTCTGCATACTCTGTAGCTACTAAGATTACATGGGTCTGCAGCCTCAAGTAGTTTTTGGAATTTTTGGATATCTCAAAAGGAATGTATGGACTGGGTACCACTCTAAGATAAGAGTTAATGTAATTTTCCAAGTCAGAGTCCTCATGACTGCTTACAGGATCAATAATTCTTCTGATGGTTTGACATACTACATCCTCAGCCTGCTGAGTGTATTTACACACACATATGTCAGCTCAAAGTATTGTCCTCTAGCTTGGATGGTTCTCTCTTTGCAGCATCTGCCATTCCACCCTGCTGAGCAAAGAACAATTCTTTCTCCTCTCTTCATTCTTTCAGACCTAACAAAGTCTCTCTAGTTTTAAGAGACAGTTTGTAGGTCATCCCATTAACACTTCTCCACATTTGTTTACCTTTAGAATCACAAGAAAAGGTGTCCAAGACACTGAAATATGTCTCACAGATTATTAAACCTACTTTAACATGTCACTGGATCTAAACAGAAAATAGCAATGGAAATACCCTAAGAATCTGTTTGCCTTTTCCAGCCTGTTTCCTGCTGGTTTACACCAATCTCTTTCGTCTTAACCTTTGCACTGAACCTCCTCTGTATGTTAAGGTCTCCTGGCTTTGGTCATCCACAAATTTAATCTATTTTTGTATTTTTAACTATGGGAAATTTGTATAGTGCTATTCTCACATGCTAGATTTGCTGAAAAGCTTTACTACCACATCAGCATTTTAGTTTGCCTTTTCCTGCAAAACTCAAGTGTCCATGGAATTTGACTTGCCATCCACATTCCACATTATATGCAGCTTGTTCCTCTTTAAGGGTCTAAACCACAAAGTCTAATTCATAGGGAAAACTTCAAGTGTACTTCAAGGCCCTTCAAGTGCAAAGTTGTCCTTTATGGTGTGTTGTAGGAAGTACCTACCAAGAAATCTCTGACAGAACTTGAATTGTGAGCTGGTCAGAGAATGTATGTATCATTTTTGCAGTGTGTGAATTGTATAATGAAGTAAGAGAAAAATTCATAATGAATATTTTATTATTTGCGAGGGAGAAAAAAAAAGAAAATATTCAGCATACAATTTGCAGAGTAGTAAAAAGCAGAACAGTGAATTCAATTATACCGTTTTTGGAGGAGAGAAGTAAATAGAGGTGGGAGGAGCAGCACCGCAGAGTTCACATTTATTAAAAACTCCAGTCTCAAATGAAATTTAAAGGTTTCTCTTAATACTCAGAAATGCTGAAGGACTTAAAAGGCAGGAGTCAACAAAGAGATGTCCCCTAAACTTGCAAAGAAACAAGAATTCTTTAAAATGGCCTCAAAACCAAGGAGGTAGCAATAAGGTCCCCAAGGACACTTGTTTGCTCCCAGCTTGCATTTGCCTGTTCTTCAGTGAAGACACATTTTTTATCTGCTCTTTTATTTTCCACCTCTTTCAGAAAAAAACCCACACCACGAGTCACTCACCTGATGAATAAAGCTGCCTGCAAATCTGAATATATTCTCTGTGGCATGGATCAGTTCGTGGAAGGTTTTGTCTTCATCAGAGAAGTGATATCCAAAAACGAGAGCACAAATTACATTTGAAATAGAATGGAAAAGAGGGAAAGAAGGATCCACTGGTCTTCCTGCAAACAGAGTAACTGGTTTTCACTCTCAGTGTTTTCTTTAGGTGTTCCTTATACAGATAGGACAAGGTGTTATTAGAGATTACAGAAAATGTTCTCTTTATTCAGCTGGGGCATGAATGGGGACAAAAATGTGACACCAATACAAATTAATGAAAATAAAACATAGCCTTAGAGCAAAGGACACTGTTAAACTATTTCCTCATAGCTCTAAAACAACCTCACAGCCCTTTTTGTGAAATAATGTTGTACAACCAAGATCTGTTCCAGGACATCATATCAAATCTGCTGTCCTCAGTTGTCTGAAGGAACACAAGTCACAATCACAATGGAGCCAGACTGAAAAAGGCTTGGTTTCTTAGCAGATAAATACCTTTTAGTTTCGCAAAAAACTCCACCAGGTGAGAGGCCTCCTCTTGCACACGATGCTCCAGGCCTTTTTTTCCCATTCCCAGACTGCGTAGAGTCATTATTCCAAAACGTCTCTGCTGCTTCCAGGAGCGACCAGTTGCCAATATAATACCTGAGGGTATACCCTGACATATTAATATTTGCCGTAGACATGAACAATTCATTTAATATATATTATACAATCAATGGAGTAAATCAGGGAATGCACTGTGATTAAAATATCTTTAGGTGAAATTATCGTTAACCAGAAATCATAGCCAAACATGCCCGAAGTATAATTAGGCCACATGGTCTTAATATTTACATAGTTCACAACTGAAAAGAGCAATCTAAGGATTTTCTGACTGCTCCATTTCTTAATGTCTTGGGGGGGGGGCGGGGAAAGAGCACTGTAAGATGCCCTCTTAGGAAATCTGCTTTAGCCATAGTCAAGTAAACCACGATCACACTTAGGACAGGAATAATTGGATGAATTTCCACAGAGTGGAGTGCAGGACATGTTTATGGAGGTATAGATCAATTAACATGGTGGCTGTAGGTTGAGGTGATGAATGTGAGGGATAAGTGACATTCAGGCCCTTTTTCTCCCATGGAAGAGAGAACATGTCACTGATAGTTAAATTGCACTCGTGGTCCCCCGAGGAGCTCTGGACTGCTGCTGTGATGGTGAGGCTTTACCTCCCTTTAAACAATCTGTGTCTGCTTTGGTATAGCAAATGCAGGGAAGGGAAAAGAAAAGACTGTTGGAATACACTGAGAAGAAGTGGGTTTTCCTATGCCAGAGGCACTCTCACAATGAAAGAATATTCAGAAAATGTTTAGGAGTGTCTGCAAATACAGCAGTGTGAATTCTGAAGGAGGGGTTTATAAGTCTCTTGCTCATGATGGGAAGTATTTGGCAACTATCATGTATACAGTTACCAAACAAGCATTGCATTCATACGATGTACAGCAAAATCATGTAGAGCACAATTGATTAGTCTGTGATAAGGGCAAGATTGCTGAGTTCTGAGCTGGATGACATACATACATCTTGAACACAGCAAAAAGGTCACCCCGAAACAACTTGGAGTGTTTCCCAGGCTTGGGAAAGCTCAGTACAAAAAGCATCACAGTAAATAGTAAGTTTTTCTCAAGAGCTAATGAATGACTTGGACAATATCTGATGCAAGATCATTCTGAATGGGAGGGCAGAGTAGTTTGTCAAGTCAATGTTCCTGTGCAGTATTTATGGCAGGAAAATCTCACCTTTTCCTTTGGCCATTGCTCTGAAGAAAGGCGACACCATCCGCCCAGAAACATCTTCAGGGTGTGTGGTCATGCCATCCTTCACTGCTTGAAACCCATTGAGTATGATCACTGGGGTCCACCCGAACCACAAGGTATATATGTTACCATGAGTTTTTGCCAGCTGTAAGTGGAAAAGGTGCCAGAAAGGATCAGCTGAAGCCCCATATATACATCTGGAACAGACACTGCTATTCACCAATGGACATTTTTGTGCAGAAAACATCATCCCCATGCATATCATTGTAGCTAGAATCAGAAAGAGACTGGTGTTTTGTGGAGAATGGCGCTTTCAGCAGCCAATTTTATTTACCCTGGGGGCAGCGATTTTCTTTTCAAAGCACAGCCTGCAGCAACACTACAGCAAAAGAAAGAAAACTTTGTGCTTTACATTGCATTGCATCCAACCCCAACATTTGTACCTCATTAATTGAATAGCCACACTCTGCACGGCTCTGGGGCTCTGTGCCTCCAGTGAGCCCTTCCTTTGCAAAAGGAAAACAGCTGATTAAACCTGCACCATCTGTTTGCTCCAGGAGGGGATGTGGAGCCAGAAACTAGTCACCAGCTATGAAGTGCCAGTGGGCTGCAGCCGAGTCCAGGGTTTCGTCACAGCACTGAGGAGAGCACTCGCCATTGGACACAGCAGAGGTATCCAAGCAGGGATGGATGTATGACAGAGGAAATCCAATCATTAATGGGAAAAGCTCTGTACAAACATGGGACTCTGCTCCAGCACACCCACGACAACATAAAGGAGGTGGTAGACAGTGTCTAAGGTGCCACCAGAATTACATCCAATGGATCACACCAGTCACTTGCTTCTCATAGTAATTCTTTAGATTCCAGCTTTCCTCTCCCTGTTAGAGCATCACTGCCTAAGTCTGCTCTGCACTCAGTGATCTGTATGTGCTGTCTTAGGCACACACCTGACTTAGAGGTCATCTGTAAACCATTAGAAGAATTACTGCAGCTGTCACTAAAAACAAGTGGCAAACAGATAGTTTTAAGGAGGCGTAGGAAGATGGGGAGTGAGTGCCCTTCCTGTACTACAAGCATACATACACATGCAACATATTACCCACTTTGTGATCAAATTAGTCATTGCCAGTCAGCATTTTAAATAGTATCACATGGGGACTTATCAGCAGCGCAGACTCATATTTTAGATTATTGATATTCTCCAACTTTAATAACAAGTCAGAAACCCTGTCTCCAAGGTTACTTGATTCTTAAGAACATTAAGATTCCCATGAAAATGACATATTCCAAATAAGAAGGTGACCCAAACATAGGAATCAAGTTAATCTTTATATATTCATACCTTGTCTCTAACTTTGTAGGACTTAAAATCTTCATTTTGATTAATAACATATTGGGGTTTTTTTAAACTGTGACTAAAAATAACCAATTAAGAGCATCTTAAAAGAAATACCTCCATAAGATGATCCCGGTGAAATTGAAAGTTCAGGTGCACCAAGTTTCCAAGCAATGGGAGAGGAGTTGGTCCAGGAGGGAATTGCTTGCAAGCTTTTTGCAGTTTGAAAAACTGCACAATTAACAAAAAAATGATCAGAACTACAAAAGCTTGAGTTATTGTCAGCATTGCTGAGCTGATCTATCAGCTTGTCTCTGTCAAAAATAAGGTACTATATCTTGGACAAGGTGCTCTTTGTTGTTCCACCAGTTCTGTCTGCAGACTCAGTTCTATAAAGTGTCAATTCCTTTCCCTCCCTCTGTCCCTCCCTCTTCATCACTGCCTGCCCTTTTCTTGCACCCCATATATTTGCCATACTGACATATATCAAACTAATCCCTGACCAAAAGCACACCTATCTGCTTATAGCAAGCCTCAGCATGGAAATGTGGAATCACTTGTACTCAAGTTATCTGTCCTGAAGCTTGTGTTAGCGAACTGCTGGAGTCTGTTGGGGGATACGTGTTGGAGTGGCACCAGGTGAGAGCCCTTGTTGAACTCTGGATATGAGACAAGTGAAACTCGGTTTCATCTGCCTTGGGAGTTTTAAAAACATACGTGGTGGTTCATCTTAGAATCACTGAATTCAGATTATGAGTATTACACATAGGTTAGATTATATAGTTATATAGAATATAGTTACAATAGTTTATAGTACATACTTACAGTAGGTTAGATTAGATATATAGTTTACAGTTACAGTAGGTTAGATTTAAGTGCACAAACATTATTTAAATGTGGTTGTAAGTTCAGATATGCCTGCCAGTACACACAGGCAAAGACAAGGATGCAATTAGAAGACACAATTGCTACATGTGATTTCTGAAAAATCGGCCTTGAGTGTTCAATCAAACTTTTTTTTCCAGTAAATGGAAAAAATAAGCATTTCATCAAGTGAACACTCATGATATGGAGATAATACTTAAAAACTCATATTACAACTAAATAATTTTAAAAACCAGATAACCTAACTGAAAGCTTCTTGTGCCTTGGTTAATTTTTTACCTTTTTATCAATTTCAGAATCCTGTATATTATTACCAATTATCAGTAAGTTTACAGAACACACAAAAAAATCTGTCCTCTAATAAGGAAGGGATTCACACTGAGTTTGAGGAACAGACAGGGGGTAAGCACTGTGTGCCAATTACTGGAGGGTTCAATCTTGCATTGCAAAGAGAAAGTGTCTTCACTAAAACTGAAGTACAAGTCTGAACAAGAAATTGCTGTTCCCTCCAACACAGACGTAAGTGTGGTATTGTGCAAACCTGGCAACATGAAGAAAATGATGTGACTCAGTGATAGCAAACCATCTCCTTCCTTTGGCCAAACGTTACAGCTGTTGTGGGCACATACCTGCCTGCATGACACAGTGGAGACAGCACGGACAAGGAGTCTTTATGACTTTATCTGTGTGTATAGTGGGCAGCATGGTGGGAAATAGGCTGAGGTGGGCTCCTTGGCTTTGCTAAACCAGTGCAAGTCAGGTACCACAGCCCTTTATGAGGCTGAAATCAGCAAAACACACAATCTTCAAACCAAAATACCAAGTTTTAAATTTGGAAAAAAAAAAGTTGCAGACAACTGAAATTAGAAGAAATGCTGAATTACATAAATGTCATTAACAGACTAAATACAATCATGTTCATCTCATCTCTGTTTGGTCCATATTCCATTGTTTCATTTTAGATGTTTCATATTGTTGTATTATTTTGACATCAGTAAATGAATTCACCTCTTCCAGAACATGGGTCAGGTTTAACTGGACTCAAAGCAATGGTGTCAGGAGCAGGATGAAGCCAAATGAGCCAGCCAGCAATTTATCCTGCCAGATGTTACTGTTACCTTTCCTTTTGCAATGTTTTCAGAATGCTCCAACTGTTTGAAATCGAGATTCATGAACAGTTCCTTACACCAGCGCCTGATGTCACTGGATAAGCTGTACTGAAAATAAAACCAGGCTGAGGGATCTTGTGTTGGCCTGGACCATTTCCTGTCTGATGCCTCCTCTTCTGGACAGGTTATCAGCAATATTTGCTGGGTATGTATTTTTGGCAGGAAATTCAGCTTTCCTAAAAGATAGTAACCCAAATAAAGAGCAGTCCAAAGAAGTGGACTCAGAGGCAAACCCAGCAAGTTTTAATGCAAGTTATCAGGAAGCCAAAGTTTCAGTAGGATTTTTAGTGAACATAAAAGCACACTGTGAAGTAAGTCTCAGCACGACTGGTGCAAAAGTAAAGGTGTGCAGGTAAAGCTTGCAAAAGTAAAGCTGTGCAGGTAATGTGACAATGAAACAAGCATGGTCCTGAAATCCTTGAGCAAGCAAATGTTTCATTTCAGCTCTGAGACATCGACACTTAAATACAGAGAATAAACTAATACATTTGGCAGGAGGGAATGTCAGGAATAAGGATCTCCAAAGCACAGGAACTGTTCATACTTTGGGCACAAAGCAGCAGCCAATTGCCCCGAGTGAGACTTCAAATAAGTAATATTTAAAAGTGGAAATTGCACAATACATTGCTACGCTTTTTAACTCCTCACCCACAATTACCTTCAGAAACTTGCAAAATTCACAAGTGGGAATGAGCCTTGAAACTGGGAGCATTAAGGCTGGACTTGAGGTGGCACAAACAGTGAGAAGAAAACAATATCCAAAATAAAAATGGAAAAAGCAACATAAATGAGACTGGCATCCCTGATCCTAATTGCTGTGAGAATTTTCTCGCAGAGTTTGCCTAAAAGAAGAGTAACTTGATATTCTCTGGGTAAATTACTGGGAACTGCATGATACCTCTATATAAGGAAAAGTTGGATGAATTTTTCAAGATGCAGGAAAATGCAAATCACCTGAGATCACGTCCATAATTTCTGTACAACAAGCTTGAGGATGCAAACACAATCTCTCAAAGGGTTAAGAAAATCAACAGGAAAAGACAAGTGAAAAAGCCTAACATAAAAACCCCTGGTTTCTCTTTTCACAAAAGAGGCTGAAATCAATATTCTTACATTAGGATACTTCTTGTAGGACAATGGCACTGTGCTATTGCTGCTAGTAAGTGAGGATGTACAGGCCTGTGGGGTAAAAATAGTTCAAAGTCCACAAATATTCTCCTTTCAGAAATATCTAAGAGAAGCACCAGCAAAAATATGGCAAAAAACTGTAAAATGCAATGCTGATGTTATGAGCTGGAGCAGTCTATCATCCCAATCTCTGTCAGTGGTTTCTTCACAGCAATACTAATGACTGCCAAGAATAAGGAAAAGCATGATGACAGGGCAGTGATAGCAGAGTACTTTTAAGCTGAGCTAAATAAACAAGTTCCATAAAACACTCCCACAAAGTCTGACAGAAATTAAGTACCCAAAAATGTATGTCATAACAGTTTGTCACAAAAAATACATCAAAGTTAAAATCCAGGATAGTTGCCATTTAAGAGTCAGTGGCTGAGAAAACACTGACAGCTTGTATTGAACACAGGTAAAAATTATTTTTATTGATATAGGAAAGTAGCAATAATAAAAGCAATAGGGAAAAGCCAGGATAAAGATATTGACCTCAAAAAAGCCCCAAATACAGAGGATGGCTCTGAGGATGGTGTTCCCCTTCCACTCAGGTCCCAGCAGTCTGAAATGACCTGGTCAATCTGTGTTCAGAACAGACATATTGCAGAGAGAGTCATTCTCAACTGAAAGCACCACCTCCAGAGACTGACTCAACATAGTTACATCTTTTCAGCACAAAAAAAAAAAAAAAAGAGAATATATTTGAGATAGATCTTGGTTTACTTAGGATAGTTAGATCCAGCTTACCCAGCAGGGAACATTGCAGATGAACAATGCAGAACTCTTGGCATGGTCTGGCATGGTCTTCACCAGGTTGGCTGCAGATTGCAAGGTTGGCCATTATGTGCCCAGAAGAACATAGGCCGGAACATTGCCCTAAGACCCAAACGACAAAGCATTACAAAACACACAGTTCCAGAAAAGTCACATGGAAGAGAAAGCTCAAAGGGAATAAGCACATGGAGAAGAAACACAGCTTTAAAGAGATGCAGGTATATGTACCAGTGGTTGCAGAATGAGAAGCAACTTTTAAAATAGGAGACTCGGAGACAAAGAAAGGCTGAGAAGGTTGCAATAATAGAGAACAGCGAATAAACAAGGTAATGGGTAAAGACTGAAAGACCAATATGACCCTCACCCTGTCTTTGTCTTAAAAAAATTCATAGCATCAAAGTGATCCTAACCAGGTCCTTACAATGTGTATTCCGTGAAACTAATGTTAAAAAACATCAGGATATAAGCACTGATCTAGAACTGTAATGTACTTCATACAATACTAAAAATAAGCACAGATTTCCCTTCTTTAGTTGCAACCCCAGCCAGTATCTCAGGGTCCTTTATCATCATTAAATACAGTTTAGGTCTGTCAAGGCAAAGATATCTATTCCTATATATGAAGGCAAGAAATTACACAGTGTTATGGATGAAATTTGTTAATTTACTGATCAAAACCAAGGGAATATTTTATTATTTTATTTGTCTGAATGTAGAAGATGGTTTGCTTAAAAACTTAAGAATCTTTCCAGCAGCCTCAAGAAAACAAGAGCTAATCTAAGGAATTTGCCTTCAACCATCCTGTCCTACAGATGTGTAAATTAAGGTAGCCTGTTATCGGTCCTTATCCAAACAGTTTTCCCGGACCCTTCCTTTATATTTCCTCCCTGACACAGCTAATGAAGCTAACAGAGTTCTGGTAATAATTTGCCAAAATCAAACGAATTAAGTATTCTCTTATTTTACTAAAATAGAGGTTTTAGGAATAGTTTTAGAACTAACAAAATGTAGAAATTTTGTTTAGAANAGCCAAAAGTGAATAAAAGCGGGGCTTTGGCACACAACCAGTGCGTGCCTTGGTAGGGCCCAGACCCTCCAAGCCGCCCAGCTTCCGAGCTGTTGCCTCTTGCCTGCCCTCCACTCAGAGCTGAAATCACTTGGGCATGTGGCAAATGAGCTGAAGTCACTAAAGCTGCGGTCACTCACGATTTTACCTAATAAAGTTTACCTACTGTTCCTTTTTATTTTCTTTTTTATTTTCTTTTATTTTACTAAATAAAGTTATTTTTTTTATCAATAAAAAAAAAAATTAATTGCTGAAACCACTCATCGCCTTTCGCCCATAACACACAGTACTACAGGATTTTTTAATCATTAAAATGTCTAACAGAGCAGACTTTCTAATCAGGCAAGAGTTAACACCCCTAAATTTACATGGTAGGAATTTAAACACCAAACATGAAAGGCAGAATGTATTCTTATTACTACATTCAACTTGTAGGAAAACATTATCCCAGACTGGTATAAATGGAACTGTACCAACTCCATTATCTCTCTCCAACTCACACCTCCCATTGTAATCCTTTGCAGCCAGGTATTTACAACTCCTCACAGTGTTTAATTAGGGTGTGGCAAAGAGTCAAGCAACAGGAGATATAAATCAAGGAAAGACTGAGATAGAAGCAGCCATATAGGCATAACAAAGGGTCAGGATGGCTCATAACCCAGAGAAGGTAACACATCCTCTGACCAAAACTGAAATTGTGACTGGAAGTTCAAACTTCAATTACACCATCATTCCTCACAGGCTTTTTCTTATGCAGAGCAGTTTTCTATAATATTTAAAGTTTTAGAGGTTGAGTTAGCAACCTAAACAAGCCTCCAAAAATACTTCAGAGAAAGATTTAGGGGACATTTCTGTATTTGATTTTCTTTATCTAAAGGGGGAAAAAATCAAGCAGTAGCAGAAAAGCTTAATAACCCTCCATCACACACTTCTCAATCTCCAGCATGGTGGCAGGGACAGCAGCCCTTTGAAGTATTTAATTAATTGCATTAAGCTTCTAACAGAGGACATCTGTTTCATTAAAATGGCAGAGTGACAATTAGCCATGCATAAAGTGCAGGGGCCAGAAATCTGACTTATGCGTTTCTTCCCTGTCCAGAGAAGCTTTTTCTTCTCGCTTCCAAGGAGAGCTGAATGATGAGGACTTGCACTGCAAGAGTGCTAATATGAAGAGAACAGCGGGATTTAGAGTTACGCACTGTGTGTGGCAAGAAATTCTCTTCACAAGTGATCTTACAGCCAGGACTTTGCCCCAACAGGCCCTGTTAATCTGCCCTCTCTCAGCATCTGTGTCTGTGATGGTTCTTTGTTGCTTTTCTACAAGTTCCCTGAGGGAGGGAGGGAGGGACACATCTAACCAATGCCCCTCCACATTTATCCAAATCTCCTATGGAAGAAAGCACTAGGACAATGCCGCTTACGGCTTTGCCATCCCATGCCTGCCTCCAGGAAATAACTCCCAGCACCTATGGCAACTCTGCTAGTGTGACTTTCAAGAAAGATGGCAAGCACGCTCAGCAGCTTTCTGCATTTGACAATTACTTATGGATCAAAGGGCAAGGTGGGTGGCAGCGACTGCATATTAATTTGTTATAGAGTATCTAGAGATTAGCAGTTGGTATGGCTACAACGACGCAGTCCTTTAGACACAAGTTTCTCAATCCATTGCACATGAAATAACCGCAGTAGATGGACACATCCCCGAAATTAAGCATGAAAAAATTACCTAATTTATCATTCCAATTATTATACTGCTTGTGCAATACAGTAGCAATGTCCAGAAAAGTTCTTTTTCCCCAAGAATATTCCATGGGTGTTGAGTTAAAATGGATTGAGAAATAACCACTTGAGCTCAAAATGTATTCTTCCTATAGAGATTGTGCTGCAAGAAATTGTATAGCTTGCACTAATGCTGCTAAGAGAGACCTCTGAGTTTCTCATATAAACCAGGAAAGACATCTTCTACCACAGAAAACAATCTGTATCCTCCTAAACATCCATCACTTTTACATGTCATCCCTGTCATCTTCTCTGCAGCCTCTGGTTACATGTGACAGCTGGAGTGATGGAAGAGTGTGGGGACGTCAAACAAGCATGGGACAGCATAAGGTCACAGTTCTAGACCTGGGGACAGGACAAAAGAAACACCCTCAGAGGCTGCAGAACTATTGTACAATTGTCAAGACAGACACTGAAGGGCTGGAACATGTCCAGAGAAGGGCAAAAGAGGTGGGAAAAGGTCTGGAGCCCAAGTCTGTTGAAGAGGAGTGTTTAGCCTGGAGAAAAGGAGGCTCAGAGGGTACCTCATCTCACTCTAAAACTGCCTGAAAGGAGGTTGTAGCCAGGTAGGGGTTGGTCTCTTCTCCCAGGTAACAAGTGATAGGACAAGAGCAAAAAGCCTCAAGTTGTGCCAGGGGAGGTTTAAATTGGTCATTAGGAAAAATGTCTTCACTAAGAAGGTATCCAAGCCTTAGCACAGGCTGCCCATGGAAATGGTGGAGTCACCATCCCTGAAAGTATTTAAAAGACATGTAGATGTAGCACGTGGTTTAGTGGTGGATTTGGCAGTGCTGGGGTAATGGTTGGACTAAATGGTCTTAGACATCTTTTCCAACCTAAACAATTTTATAATTCTATTAGAGAAAAGTAGGGAGCAGGAAAAGCAACTTTTTCCAATCTTATTTGCTTCGAGAAAGATTTTTCTTCAGAACATCTTATAAACCATTTCACCAACTGGAAAATCCACTCAGCTTGCAGAGATTCTCAGGATAGGTACTTGAAAGATCAGTTATCCCTCCTCAAACCCACTGTGAAGCCTTCAAATTCACTTCTCAGATCTCATCCTTTTCCATTAGGTATTTGCCCTCACTTTCATTTTTCTTGCTTTCCATAGCACTCATTCCTGTCAGAACAGTCACATGCACAAAGTAGCTCTCCACTGCGCCAAGAGACTGCTAACATTTACACAGCAGTTCTAGAAACAACAGAGACAAGCACATAAAAGGACAGTCGAATTTTTCCAGGCAGTTTCTATGTCAGAAGCGATCTCACCCTTTCACCCTTCACATGTGCTGTGACTTTCCAGAAACAGGCACAGCTCACATGGCAGCTTTTATTTTGGGATGGGTAGCTCAAACTGCACTCACTGGAACCTCTCCAAACGGATGATAGATATCCTGCAGCTTTACAACTAGTTTGAGCTGGATCAGCTCCCAGAATACACAATAGGAAAAAAAATCCAGGAATATATAGGGAGAACAAGATCTCTTCACTGACCTATGAGCCTCACAAGTGTTACTAAGGAATATGTGTCCCCCTCTTCTATTAAATATTTAGAAAAACAGCAAGATATTTTCTTATGCTATTTCCTGTTCAGTTTCACGAGATCACATTGACTTTGTTTCTTCAGAAACCAGGAGACAAAACAGCATGAGAGCTTGTATTTGCATATATGCATATTAGAACTACAGAAACTGTACAATTAACATTCACAAAGCAAGGTCAGAGAATGGTGTTTGTCCACATTTCATAGCTGGTTTTCTCCACTTGTCTGTATTTAAAAAGAAATAAAAATAAATGCCTGCAGCAATATGAAGGCCAAATTTTTTCCTTCCTGCAAGTCCTTCCTACAGAGATATAACCCTGTTAAATACATGTATCACATGTACCCTTCTTTTACTGCTCATCATCTCCTCACCCATTTTAATACCATGTTCCAGGCTGCCGAGAATGTCATTAATTCTGTCACAAGCAAGTTTCTCCAGCACAGCAGACATTGCTCCTCAAATATGCCTTGTCTGCTTTATGACAGAATCTTCTTAGCAGTGTAGTCACAATTGGATGATACGTTTGCTACTGCTTTTAATGAATTCATGTTTTACCTCCAGAGATCCTTGTTCAGTTTGTGGATGCAAAAGAGAACTGCAGGACAAAAGGAGAACTAGAATCACAGATGGATAGTGCAAACATTGGATTTTGAAAAAATTGCCTTAGATTCAGGAAAATCTCATCTACAGTTGGAAACAATAATGAAACTGCTTTTATAAACAGAATGAATTTCTAACTGTTCCAAACAGCGCTCTGAAGTCTTAAAAGAATTGAAAAGTTTTTGTCCTGTTTTCAAAAACAGCTTTTGTTTTTTTTAACTCAAGCCTTCAAAAAATCTGTGCGTTGAGCGGTGGTTGAACATGAGCATAGAAATGGTGGATCACAAGGCTGAAACAGCAAGAAATAAATGCTTGTGAGCTCAGCCCTGTAGCAAAGTTTTATGTCCCCTTTACTGTATGCTCCAGTATAATAGTATTAAAGCAAACAGTACTAGTTGCGCATGTAGCCATGTAGCATTCAAGCATATTTTAATTTCAAACTAACTGAATGATTCCACATGTCAGCTTGAATTTCAAGTTCAGTGAAAGGTGAACAGCAATATCCAAGAACAAAGATTGTTTTTCCATGGCAAAGCTTAGTTTAGACTTTAGTGTGCATAGTCTTTAATTACCTGTCGTGTTATCCACAGCACTGTGCCTGGCGGCCCCTGCTCTGTGAACAAATTCAGGTTACAGAAAGCTGTGTCTGTTGTGTCAGCCTTCACCTCTCTGATGCTGAATTCTGATGCTGTCATGAAAAACAGAGAATAGCAGGAAAACCCTCTGACCAGGCCAACAGAAAACCACTTTTGAGAGCTGGCTTCTCACCCTGAATGCCTGTGCATGGCTGGGCAAGACACAGTCCCCACCCTGCAGGTGCAGCCTGTTTCCAATTATCCATTCACTGAATGGATGTCTGTCTTCAAACAGCTCAGGTATGGAGAAGCATAACGTACTCGCAGCTTGCAGCTACTGCAGCTGTGCTTTGAATATCAATATTTAATTTTATCTTCTTTAATATTTTGATACAGATGTGATCACATGCTAAAGCTGCTGAAAGACTGAGGTACACAGGGCTATTTGTCAAAGTTGGCATAGTTGGCATAGAGGCTACAAGGACTGTTTCCCTGTTAGGAAAATCAGAATTCCTGCACGGCATTCAGACAATACAGTGAGGCTGCCACAGGAAATGATATGGATACATTAGTCATGCAAGGTTTGTTTCTGTGCAAAGTCTGGTGATGTGGTAAGTCTGAGTATGCCCATGGGGTGACAATGGTGTAGAGAAATTGAGTGCAACCTTTGCCTTTAGTGATGTCCGTCCTGCCGGTGGGGGTCCTGTAAATAACACAGTGTGTGATCAAACAGCAGTGACATTTTAGTGCGCCTCATAATGCAGTCTACAAAGAGACTAACATAATGATAAACAGTCTTAAATATGGAATTTCCTAAAGGCTGAAAAGGCCACTACATGCACATAACATGCAATCAAACAGGTGTCAATGGGGACTGACCCAGGTTGCTGCAGACAGACACGAGAAAAGCTTGAACAGTAATAATAGATTACTCTCCCTGTGTCATGACCTTAACATGGAAATCGTCTTCCCAACATCTGCACTTACAGTGTAACCCACTAAAGGAGTCAGTGCTCAACAGACCTTTTGGAAAAGGAAAGATGGAAAGGTAAGTCTTCTGTTTTTTTAATTAAATGCATCAGGTTGATCTGTTGAGACATTTTGTACTACTGAGACTCATGAAGTACATGGCTTTCTTTGATCAGATGACAGCATTGTTCAAGGAGAATCACTTTGGTCAGCTCTGTGTTATGCATCTGTCAAACACATCATAAAGGTAAAAGGCAATTTTAATCCTACCTGACTCCCCTACCACAGAAGCTCACCTGCTAAGCCAGATAAAAACCAACAACAAGCTCAAATTGATAAAAAATAACCAGAATTATTCTATTCACTATTTCCTTTCTTGTTTGGAGTTTTGGGGGTTTTGGGGGTGTTTGGTGTTGATCTGGGGTTTGTTTTACAGTTCTTTTAATTATAGCAAAGTTTTCTCTGTTCTCTTGGCAGTACTTAACAGAAAGGGAAGGAGAGAGACAGGGCAAATGGAATAAATGTTCTGGTTCTAAGCCTCATGGATGTGATTCCCACATTGCAAATTGCATAATTAATTTGTTTTTCCAATTTCTGGGCCTGGTCGAATGCCACTATCTCACCCAGAGAAAATGAAAGTTAATGCAGGACACACTGTAATTTATTTGGGAGTTTCCTCAGTGCACTTCATTCCCTGATGTGGGAGAGACTGTAAGTACAGAGAAAATTATAAGCCTTTTATCTTGATCAGAGGGCAGAAGAACATGGTCACAGTGAATAATATCCATGTACCTTGCAATCAAGAAACCGTGCAGACACTGTGTTTACCAAAAGGTCCAAGAAATCTATTAAGGACATTATATTGTAGCATTTGAATCTCATCCTCAACCAGTCATATGCTGTCAGTAAATTAAGGTGTGATGAACTCCAGTGTACCCTGGTGACAGGTTTGCTTCAGGGCTGCTCTTGCTCAGCAGGTGACAGCCCAGCCCTTTAAAGGGCCTTTGCTGCCCTCTGCCTGGTGCCTCGGAGGGTGAGCTGCTGAAATATTAATGCGGGGTAATTTTGTGCTGTAGAATTCATGCTTGATCTATGCTGAATTAACGATCGCTCTTCCTAGCAGCTCTTGATGGTCTGCTTGAGCCCGGACAGCCTCCCTTAGCTGCAGCACCAGACCCAACACACGCATCAGGACTAGATTCCTAAAATGGGAGCTCTCTCAGAGATGTGCCCAGTTCTGCCAGGGCTTAGCCAATGCCACAAGAGTGGCAGAGAGTGGCAAGTCTGAAATCCCGTGTACCTCTCCCTGTAGATCCCATAATGGTCTGCATTTCTCTAGGGTGTTGGTTGATGTCCATGAGTGCTGAAGTTACCGATACCCTCAATATTAGGGGTGAGTAGTGGCTGTGATATTTGTCCCTGCCTAAAACTATCCACAAGGGAAGCTGCTCGTCTTATAGAGAAACTATCCTCTGTAGCTTCCAGTTGTCAGTCCAGGCTGAATTTACAAGGCAGAGCCTCGGCTCTTGTGACTGAACCACTGAAATAAACATTTTTATAGTGTTCAAAAAAGTTAATTAAAAAAGAATATAATATGAAACACTCCAATTTTTTTTCATTTTCTCTGTAATGCTCCTTAAAATGCAGCCCTTGTATAATATTATCATATCACCAGCTGACCCCAGAATATATTATTAGCTTATCTCTTGTCTTAACTTCTGTATCTCATAAACAGTTCGAGGAAAGGGCTGCAATTTTGTTATTGTTATTCCTTTAACGTTAGAATCTTACACTGCAGGACAGCAAATAAATAGTTCCTGGAGTGTTGACTAAAAATACCACAGGCTGAGATTTCTTTGCAGATATTAGGACAAGTTCATAAGCTTTTCACTAAGCAAAAGATATGCCAAAGTCATCTGAAATATTACTTCAAATGATTCCAGTTCACTGGGATTTTTTTAGACCAATGATGTCAATGGATAAATATAGTTTCAAATAACCTCTCTCAGAAATTCTTAATGAGAACTTTCTGGTTTTCCCAGTCTCTTTTACTCAGGAAAATCTAAAGAAAATGTTTTAGCCCAGGACAGCAAACTTCAGTTTGAATTCTATGGCTTTTAGAGGCATTTTGAGTCACTGCAAAACTAAACCATATTTTTCTGCTGCATGGGAACTATAATGATCAAGAAAAAAATCCCAGAGAAACTCCCCAGAGAAAACTGTGACTCCAGGAAGGAAGAAGGGAATAATGAGAGGTGCTGGAATATCCCCAGCTATCTGACTTTAAAACTGCTAAGAAGAAGGATCTGTGTTACGACAGCCTTCACACTTTCACAGAGGTAATAAATCCAAATAAAACGACTCTGATTTTAAGTTTCTTTGAACTGTGACAAGCTTAGGAATACCTGTTTCTCACCTTGCTGCAGGCATCGGTTTGGGATCTGATGGCATCAAGAAATTAGACCTTACCCTGGTCTGGTGTTTTCACTAACTATGAAGGTTCTTGATTAAATGTTGAATAGTAGTAGATGCAGGACAGAATCCCATTCTGTGTATCTCTCCAGTTTGACATTCATATGCATTTCCTGGGTTTTCCATCAAGTTTTACAAAGCTTCAGATAACCCACTTTTCCACAGAGTTCATGAGAGAGTGTCAAAGCCACATTAAAGAGCAGTAAATTGCATTAACAGCCTCTCTCCTGAAAACAGGCCTCTAACTATGTCATCAAGCAAAACTAAGTAACTTTGACATTATTTTGTGAGCACTGACTCTTCCTGGTTTCCTCCCAGTGCTTACAATTTGATTATTTTCCAGGATATTCTGAGAACTGTAATCAGGCTAACTGATTTATAACACTGCAACTTCTCTTACCATCTGAAGACAAGGAAATGCTTCTTTTCCCATCCTCCACAGGTTCTCATATAATAGCTAATAGCTCTGAGGTTGATACTGTTCCCCTAAGTGCCCTGGGATGAATCAGCTCAGCCAGTTTGAAAACATCATGTTTATCTAACCTATTCCTAATCTTGACAGAACTCTTCCATGAACATCAGTGGTGTTGAATGTATTGGCCTTTGGATCACCACTGCCATTTTCATTGAGAACAAAGCCAAAAACTGCATTAAATTGCCCATCTGCCAGAGAGTCTTCCTGATGTACTACAGTTTTAAGAAACCATCAGTTTCCTTTTTCCTCATTATAGTACTTGAAACAGAATTTTTTCTTTACAACTTATATTTGCTGTGTGTATAAACTTCCAGTGAAAAGGGCACCAGATGAGCATCATGAATTCATAAATCTCTGTGCCTCCGCAAGAGCTACATGAACCCAAAATCTTCAACTTTGTTCCTCTGATTTCCTGTATTTTCCTTTATAGCCAGGTCTTCCACTGTATGAACAGGTACGTGGTGCCATTTCAGAAAATGGAGCCTGAGGAAGACATGAAAAATGACATGGAAGCAACAAAGAAGATAAGAGAGAGGAATGAAGCATATGGGGGGTGGTCTCCGAGGCATCCGTTAAAGACCAGAAGCCCTGGAGCGACACAGCTCAGCAACCTGATGGGAGGAGACACCACACAGCCAAGGCACAGACCTCATGAGTGGCAGCTGGGCTTCCCTCAAAGCTGCTCTCAGCTTCGTTGGCCTTCTGTGGCAACATCAGCCAGGCTTTAAAAGGCTTTTAAAGGCTCAAAAAGACCAGGCTTTATTAGAAGATGAGCTAAAGTGACTCACTTTTAAAATAGGCCAGGCAAGAACAGAAATGCAAAGGTCCTGAAAAGTACAGCTCTCCCACCTCGTTGCTGTGAGCCTCCTGCTGACGTCTGGCTGCCATATCTCATGTGCTGGGCTCTCATCTCCTGGCCATCCATGCACAATGGACTAAAAATCACCAAGGAGCAGTTCCTGTGACAGACAGGCATTAGCACACCCATGTGTGAATAACCTGCCCATGAACAATGCCCAGTTTCCCTGCATGTCTCCTCTTGCACACCCGGACCAGTGGGATTTATGCCCGTTGTTTTTGGGTTGTGCCATTCCCACGAGTTCAGGTAACTCAGTCTGCTCTGGCTATGTATGGGCCATCCTGGGGCACACTTCTATCCCATGCCAATTTATGAGCTTCCCTTTTGGAAGGATATCTGGGGAACCATGTGGCTGTCAGCAGTGACAGTATCACATAGCAGTGATGTTAATGCTTGTAATGCTACTGATGTTTCCAGCTTCATTTTCAAGAAGCAATGACAGCTCCAACATCCCCAGATCACAGTGGCTTCTGCTTTGCCTTATCTACCCATGCACACATGCAAATCCACACAGACTTTGACATCAGTTTTTAACAGGGCACAGTTTTCTGTCAAATAAAATGTCAGGATGTGATCTTCCATATTTCACTGCTGCTTTCCTGCCATTTAATTTAATAACAGCTAAATATCAAGTGGTTACTATTTTGATGTTGTGTTCCATCAGCTATTGAATTAGAAATAATGAGACTGGTCTAAATTTGTGATTCATGGTGAACTGCCAAAACTAATCTCAATCACACAGCAGACGATATCTAGTGATAACTGATTTAACAGATGATCGTCTGTTGAGCTGTCCTGTCCTCTCTCACAGAAACAGGAATATGAATGAAGTACAAGTTCACTTATACTTTACAAGTCTCTTCTAGACCATATAAATATTCACGGTGGGAACAGAACGGAATTTTTTCCTTTTTGGCTGTTACAGACTCTTTCATTGCATTTGACCAGTATTTTGTGTATATGGCAAATCTTTGTGGCTTCAGGAATACTGCTGAACTGCTGAGGTGTTTAAAAATTATCTCTGGCATTTTCCATAAGTATTTTCCAATTCATCATCAGCTCCAAGTACAGCAGGCTCCTTGCCCAAACTGCCCCTTTGGGGAGCTCCTTGCACCTGCTGCAGCAACCCCTAGGGCTGATCCTAACAGGAGTCATGCATGGGAGTAAGCAGTTGTTCTGTTAGAAAGGACTTTTCAAAAATTAACAAGAATTTTAAAATGCTAAAAGTATGTGCCTTAAATGGAATTCTCTCTCTGTATCTTCGCTCTCCACCAAGTTTCAGCATGCACCATTTCTCTGCTGGACTCAATTGTCCTCTGCCAGGTTTAAAGATGCCTTACACATATTCTGCTGCATCAGGTCTAGAAATTCTCAGTGAGCTGTAAGTCATCCATAAATAAAAGCAGTTGCTCCTTTTTCCTTCATATCTTTTATTAGTGACCATCAACAAAAAGTTGACTGAAATGTTACAATTGATGACAGTAACGTCAAGAGGCAGAATTTTCCAGGTTTGTTTTCCCAAACTTCACTGCTTTCAAAAGCAGGATAACTCAGAGATAATGAGTTAATTTTTGAAGTCAGTAATTTGGTCAGTTTTGTCATTTGCTCACCAGTGTACCAGATTTATATCTGCCAGGCCAGACAGCAACTGCAAGATTCCTTTATGGATGAGAATGATGGTATCTTACATATCCAATTAACTTTTACAAAATAAAAGGATCACATTCAAGAGCAGGTAACAAGGTCTGAAAAAATTATCTGCTGTAGACAAAAGGTGGCTTTTGGAGTAGAAATTCAAATCTAAGACAAAAAGCGTTATATGGTCTCCAGACATACATTCACCAAGAAAGACGTTTCATGGATGGTCTGTGACACATTGCACATGTCCAACCTTAGCGTGGAATGGCACAGACCCTGTACGGGTGGGGCTGCAGGGTAGCCCCCAAAATGGGCTCTGTGTTGATCTCCGTCACTCCCTCAGGGAGCTGGAAGGTGAATGCCCGCAGCAGGTTGGCAAAGAAAAGAAAGAGCTCGGTCCTCGCCAGGTGCTCCCCCAAACACACACGGTGCCCTGCAGAGGGAAGAGGGGAAGGACAGTGAGTAAATTACCCTGACCTCAACAGCAATTGTATTCATTCTCACACAAAGCAAAGGTGTTTTTGCCTAGTTGAGAATTTCTTTAGGACTTAATGCAATCAATGACACAAAGTTTCATGTAATTATTCCTGTGAAGAATCTTATCTGCAGCTATAGATAACTGCATCCCCCTTCTGCTCCAAGCATCCCTTCAATTACCTCACAAATCTCATCTTCGTTTGACTGACAACTTAAAAGGTATTCGTTCCATCATACAAATGAAGAATAAGGACCTGCTCTTCCTGGGAGATGTCATGCTTCAGTGTCTTATGCATAAAGAATCAGAAGGGCTGCTTGCAAGTACTTTCCAAATGTATGTCTGGTGTGAAATGTATGCCCCAAATCAATAGCCATGGTCATTAGCAGAGAATTTCCTTCCAAAAATAGAGCGAGTTAGATGTATACATTTGTCAGGACACCTCTGTTTTTCCGTGTTATTGTTTGCTCAGTAGAACAAATATTATTGGAAATAATTGTGTTGATTCAAGCACTGTTTTCCACAGAAAGGTTTAAGATAGACAATCAATAGTTTATTAATAGATAACTTAATTCTACGCTCCCAATCCAAACTCTTAATGTCTGTGCTGTCTGTCCATTTACCTATTGAGAATGGTAAAAAGGCTTCTTTGCTCGCAAAGTTTCCATCCTTATCCAAGAAGTGACTGGGGTTGAACTGCCGAGGTGTTTCCCACTGCTCTGGGTCATACAAAGATGAAGCAATATTTGGAAAAACTATGGTGCCCTGAAAGGAGAACAACAATCAGTTCTGGCTATGAGTCCTCACCCAGCAGCCAGAGCTGGCAGGTGAGGCCAGTGTTCTTTGCCTCTTGGAGTTCAGTGTTTTGTGCTGATAGACTCAGTTCCCCAGTAAGGACCGTGAGTAGCACAAAATATTTTTGCTTTAGAATCTCAGTCCAAGATGGACAATGGAAGTGGCCATGTCAATAGGAACTGACAACTTTCTTTGTACTAAACCCATTTTCACTTCTAATGTTCGAAGTTTCTGTATTTCAGTCTCTTTGACAAAACCTAGTTGCAAACTGTCATGCTTTCCCCTCGATCTTTTACAGGCTTTCTGCACACAAAAATTCAGTCAGAAGTGTTTCCAATGACTTACCAGCACAAACCCACTACAGTTTCCTTCGGTATCAATCGCAAAAGTTTTGTCTTCATTGTTTTGTAGAAACACTTTACTAAAATATCCTCCTCCAACCAGGGGCATCTTTCACTACTGACAAACCTCTCCCCCAAGAGCTGTGTCACTCAGCCTGACAGATGGTTCTTGTCTTTGTTCCCATTTAGGCTATGACCCAGAGGTATCCAGCTCCCCGGCTACTGAGGAGAAGACCCTGGCACAAACAGATTTTAACACACACTTTGCTCTACTGAGGCAGGAAAGGTCTGTAGCAACTGAGAAACTGTCTGTACCTTTTTGAGGGGAAAGCCAAGCACTGTTGTGTTCCTCACACACACCCTGGGCATGCCGACTGAGATGATGTTGCTGAAGCGTTGGATCTCGTGAACCGCAGCATTTGTGTAGGGCAGTTCTCTTCGGTCCTCATAGCAGATTAACTTGGAAGGACCCAGTACAGCATCCAGCTCCTTCTGAACTTTCTCTGTGAACAAATATTCACCACTTCAGATGACAACATTACATAAAATATTTATATATTTCTCTGTTTCAGGTGGAAAAATATATCAAATATTTTTACTAATTTAATTTTCAAAGACAATTCCCATTTAGAACTATGAGAACAGCAACAGAATTAATGTAAAAATGTAAGTAACTTTTTATAAAGAAAATTATAGTAGCAGGGTGTTCCAACAGTTTAAACGTGAGAACTCTGCTTTCGGGTTTGAAGTTATTTGATTGGAGATTAAGGAAAGACATTTGTAGCTCAAAAATTTAAAACTAAGAGTTGCCTTACTAACACTTAGATCGAAGAGATTACTGATTTATCTTTGTGTTTTCTTTTGCCTGGGTGCTTCAAGCATCTACATCCAGTTAGAACACTTAAGCTCACAGCTCTTTGGAATTTAAGTCAGGGGAGTCTGGGGCTTAACAGCCTAATTCCTGTTAAAAGAAAATTGTTCTTATGTAGAACGTTTGTTAAGTGAAGCAAGGCCAACTAGAACAATGTCAAAATACCATGAAAGAAATGTATCTACCTATTGGCACCTGTCTTTCAATCAAAAATAGTATGTTTTAAATCACTTATTGCACAGGACTCTTGGGAGCATTAACAAAAACAAAAACTTTGTTTTATAAACTTCAAGAGAGGCAGGACACACTTATAAAAATGCCTTAGATTTTTAATAAATGATCCATAAAAATATTATGACTTGGCTGTTCTATTGCATGAGAGATATTTGTGATGGGTTTATCTACTCACCTTGGATGTCTGGATTTGCCACCATATAGAGCAGGCCCCAGTTCAAAGTAGTGCTTGTTGTCTCTGATCCACCCAAGAAAAGGTCGTTTATAGAATAAACCATGTTGTCTTCATTGTATGTAGACCTGGGTTCATCTTTGGACTGCAAATGATAAGAAAAAGTAGAGGCTTATACATGAAAGTTAGAAAAATCCAAATAGGTTTAAATGTGATTTGATAACTGGTCCCAAGCCACAGTGTGTTCTGCCTATAAGACAATACGGAGACTGATAAGGAATGTTAGACACCAAAGATGACTATCAATACAAAAAGCTAACATTTCACAAACAGACAAGCCATCTTTACACCGCTCGTAATCATGAAGCTACATTGTATGTTCTCTGTAGAAAAGGATTATTGGCTTAATTGTGCAAATAGTGGTTCATTTAGAATGTTTCATAAATAAATCTTCCTCTAAAGATGTCTACCAGCATGGCATTCCTCATGCCTCAAGTCACAATCCACCACTTAGTTTTTCTACCAAGCAATACAGTGACAAGGTAATGAACACTGGGCTGTGTGAAGCTCTTAAGCTGTGGTATTGAGGTTTCTTCTCCATTACAAGGGCACAATGACACACATACAGCTGCTCTAGGGCTTTACAGATTTCAATTAGAAGTGTGAGGATATGTATGTATACACTGAAATTATAAAAGTACATCATTATGGTTTGGGGGAATTCATTGTCTAAATTTAGGGAGGTTATGCTCAGGGGTCTTGAACTTTTCTCTTGCCGGTGGAGCAATTGAAAAATGGGAAGGATGTTTTCCTCTGCTGTAATATCATCTAATCTTTTTTTATTGCTCCTGCGCATCTATTACAGACAGTTCAATTTTTTTAATAAACAAACCTGGATGATTTCCATCCAGCAGAGTCCCAGAAGAGCTCACTGAAACAATTTCTGGTCCACTGATTTTCAAGTCTCATAAATTTAAAACAGCAGTGAAATGCTTTAGAAGCAGTTAAATGCTTTGAAAGGCCAGACGTGTTAATGTGTCAGTATCAAAAAAATTTAAAACAAGAGGATCCCAGGAACCGGAAGCCAGTTAGGCTGACATCCACCCTGGTCATAAAAATACAGGAGCTGATGCGGTAATCGATTAATAAAGAATTACTGGCTAGAAATACAAACTGATGCGACTGGTTAGTATACAGAAAAGTGGTCTTGGCAAGGAGATCTAATTTGACTCTTTGGTAGAAGTACCAGCTTGGACGATAATGACAATTTCACAGTTGCAATATGCTTGGAGTACACAAGATAGTTGCTTTTGTTCCCCATAATAATAAAAAATTTGAGCACTATAAGGTATTTGTAAGACACAAGCTAAAAGGCTGAAGAGCAGGCTGACAGAAATAGCTACCAGACTATGGATGGGAGGGACTTCTCCCCTGACTGCAGGTCTGTAGGGACTGAGCACAGCAGCAGAGCTGTTCAGGGTGTACACAGGGCAGGCAGTGCCCACGACAGCAGCCCCACTTCAGCTGTGCCAAGAGATGCAGGATGAGTGCCTGGAGCCTGCCAGCAAAACTTACTTTTTCAATGTGAGCCAGGTAAAAGTCAATGAAATCCTGCAGTTCATCTGGTATCCCACGCTCCGTGTGCAATCCTATCTCTCTCCGTGTAAAGGAGCTTAGGACATCATAGCAAGCCAGTGCCTTCTTATGGGGCCCAGGGAGACGGCACATCAGCCAGGGGAAGATTTCATACAGCTGTGGAGTGACACACAAGAGGTTCTACAAAGTCTCTATCACTAGAAAATGCACTAGAAAGGTCTGCTACAAAGAGAGGGCAATGTTCTTGTTAGCATGGGGCTTCGGCCTCATTAGTAAAACATCCTGACAAAGATTGTGCTTGTGCTTTCAAGTTATGAAACAGTACACTGTATAATTTCTAGCTGTTTTGATCATAATATTCAGAGTCCACAGGCTCTCGGCTCAATCTCAAGCCAAATTAGAATTATTATAACTAGGATGAACTGTGTTCATCTACTCAGTTATTCAAGTCATGTCTTCAATTACTGTCAACTGCATGCAGGCATTTTAAAAGTGAGATCCTGCCCTCCAGTGGAGAATACCAGGAAGAGAGAAGCAAAACTTGCAAAGTGTCCTCGCCAGGATGCGCAAAAGGAGCTGATAAACCTAAAGCAAGGGGTGGCTACTGGCGGCTGCTATACAGGCCGGGTAATCCCCAAATCAGCCCCTCGAAGGTCCTCCATAAAATTTCAAACATCTGAAACGGAGAAAAGCTAAGGAACAGCTACCTGAAAAATTTGAGTGCTTTCCTCCAGAGAGGAAGAAGGGGTTGGCTGACACAACCAGATTAATTTTTTCCTTCTCTCTTACCGTTTGGGGAAATCTGGCTGAAGCAACAGCTGTTTTCTACCTAGTCTGATAGCTAGAGAGTTCATATTGATTTTTCAGCCTATATTTATGCCTGGGTAATTTGTATGCATTGTTCTTGTATCTGCAGTACTTTCTCCCACCTTCGGGGCTTCCTGACAAAACTCCTCCTCCATTTCTGGAGACGCCCAATCCACTGTGTTGTGCTGTTCAGAGCCTGACACCATGAGATCCACTTAAAAAATGGGGGTGTGGATGCAGCAATATTCACTTTTTACATAATACTGAGTACTCTTTGCATCCAGGAAGTGGGAATATTGTGGCCATCCCTCTGGAATGTTTTGAATGCCTGTTCTTATTTCCCCGAACAGTATCGTATTCACTGGACTAAAGCAAAGGCAGGATAGGAAGGAGATAAGAAAAGGAGTCGTTCTCTACTCTAAAAGCAGGTCTCACCTGCCACCACTACACACAGCTTACAGGACCAGATTTAGACTAAACAAAAGAGAACCTCACCATAGCTCAGTGAGAAGAATGCTCCATGGGATGTGAGGGGAAATGTCTGTATTACAGGGATTGCTTATGAGTTTCACATTAAGAAGTTACTGCATGAGTTCTGTCCCAGCTTTAGCAGTGGGACAGAACCACAACTCACGGGCAACTTTGAATGCACTTCTGTGCAAAGCAGGCCTCTAGTGTTAGATGAGTCCTTGACTCCCAGACTGTTTGATTGCCAAGCTTAGAGTTAAATTTGCTGGCTTAGCATTTCCTGTCATCTGCTGCCTGTGCCTAGAACTACTCCTCACTCAGGGTGAAGGAGTGGAATTTCTCTAGGAAGTCTTCAAGTCCAATTCTTATAGAAGAAATGGTGATAAGCAGCCACAGGCAAAACACTTTGGTATTTGAATCATTCTTCTCTCTGTTGACTGTATATAAAACAATGTCTAAACTTGGCACATGAATCACACTTTTAGACCTGACATTTAATATTTAAGAATCATGATGTCCCAGGCAGGAATTTGTGGTGCATAGGGGCTGAGAAACCCTGACCCAGGAGCAGGCCATGAGCCTGTGTCTTGCTGCAAAGAGTTAGGACCAAACTCCCACAGTGCTCAAACACAGGACAATGAACATGAATGCCCAAGGCTGGTATGTGGAGCATTAACATCCCTCTTTGAGAGAGCGCACTCCCCAGTAAAGCTGGTGGGACATCACTCACATTCGAAAACTTTTGCCTAACAGCCACCTCTTTAATCTGCATTTCTCTCTCTCTGTCTTATTCAGAAAAATACAACAGATTGTTCACTTACATGATGAATAAAGCTGCCCCCAAATTTGAAGAGATGCTCTGTGGCTCTAATCAGTTCATGAAAGGTCTCATCCTCTCTGGAGAAACGATGTCCAAACACAACAGCACAAATGACATTTGAGACAGAATGGACAAGAGGGAAAGAAGGATCCAGAGGTTTCCCTGCAATCGTAACAATAAATGCCACTGTTAATATCCCCTGCTTTAGTGAAATCAGAGAATGTTATGGGTTACCCACAGAACTTTCAAGAGAGCATTGCATTTCACAGAGAAGCAACTTCTTACAAAATTGTTGTATCAAACTGATTCTTCACAACCATGGTGCAATCCCATAATCTCAGGAATGTGTGGCACCCTAAAGAAATGTCAGATGTATAAAATATTGCATAATATGATAGAGCAAATTTAGAGATAAGGAAAAAAAAATCTTTGCAAAGTTGCTATCTGGCAAATTCTAAATATATCTCAAGCATGGGAATGACTGAGAACACTGTGGATAAAGGAAACCTGGGGGGAGAACTGCAAGAAGAGAGGCAGCCTTATCCAGCAAGGACATACAGGCCACTATATTTTGTCTGATCTTCCTAGAGGTGTACAACCTCCAGTGAGATAAAATGCTGTAAACTCCCTTAAACCAATTGTGTCAATGATACAATAACTAATTTAAAACTAATTATTTGAAAATCTAACCCCAAAAAAACTATGTTGTGACTCTGGAATAAATGACTATAAACAACTGTATTTATGTATATATATCAATGCAACTGTCCAACACCCAAGGCACAATTCTGATTAGCAACTAACTGTTCTGGACTTTTTTTTCCTGTGTACATGGTCACATCTCAATCTCTCCTAGTTCTTAAACCATGGGATTGGGCAAGATTTAATTATTTTTAATTGATACAATTAATACATATACACGGCATATACTGACTTACTCTGCCTTTCCAGAATGATCAGTATTGGGAAACCAAACTCACATAATCCTAATTGGGTTGATCAGGGTAGAACCTTGTAACAAAGACAAGATTCTAGCCACTGCTACAGAGTGTGCAAATAATATTACAAGACAAGGCTTAATTCGCCAGCATTGATAATGCCTCCATGAGTTTATGCACCAGCACCATATAGGAGCCAGCAATGTGCCCTTGAGGCAAAGACCAACATCATCCTGGGCTGTAGTAGGAAATTAATTGCTGGCAGGTCAAGGGAGGTGATCCTTCCCCTCTGATCAGCAGTGGTGAGACCCATCTGGAGTGCTGGTCGTTCTGGGCTCCCCACTATGAGAGACATCAACATACTACAACAAGTTGAGCAAAGGGACAATTATGGGCTTGAAGCATCTGACATAAGAGAGGCTGAGATGGTCTGTTTAGTTTGGAGAAGAGAAGGCTTAGGGAGGTATCTAAAAATGTAGAAACACCCAGTGGACGGCAATAAAGAACATGGGGCCAGACTTTTCTCAGTGGTATCAATAGGCAAAAATGGAAATATATTAAACTCTGTATAAATGTAAGAAGTTTTTTTACTGTAGGACCGATTGAACTGCAGAACTGGTTACCCAGAGAGGTGGTGAAGTCTCCATTCTTGCAGATATTTACAACTCAACCATAAGAAACCTGCTCAGATTGACCCTTCTTTGAGAAGGGGTTAGGCTAGTCCATCTTCAGAGATCCCTTCGCCCTTAGGGCATTCTATGATATAAATAATAAATAAGCTCCAGTTTTTCTTTCCAATTCTGGTCATTTTGTAAATAACTTTGAAGAATAGTCTCCTTGAAAACATGAGACTGAGGTCTTTGAATTTTCAGTCCATTCCGCATAGACACTCTAAGACCCTCCACGCTGTCTTGTGGAACAAAAGCTGCCCTTAATTTCAGAGAAGTTCACATACTAAAGACATCAGACAAATGACACAAATGTACTGATGTTTATTGAAGATATACCTTTCAGACTTGCAAAGAAGGCTACCAGGTAATGAGCTTCTTCTTGAACTCGATGCTCTAGACCTCTTTTCCCCAGACCAAGGTTGCATAGAGTCCTGAGTGCAAACCTTCTCTGCTGCTTCCAGGTGTGACCAGTTGCCAACGTAATCCCTGCATCCATTAAAGGAAGAGCTTTTTGTCATGCTAATATTAATTATAGACAAAAACTACATTAAAAGATATACTAAGTCACAGAATATAATTAAATTACTGGATTGCCTAAGAACACAAAGGCACAAAAGAACAGTTCTGGCATGTAAGTATTTTGGCAGGGCTGAAAAGGACAAACTCAACTGGGTAATAACGATGACTTGCAGGATTAAGCTTGATCCAAGACAACCAGATATCTCAGAAAGTTTGACACCTGCTTCTCTAGACACTCTCTGTAGTGCTTGTCTCACACTCCCTGCTGTGCCTGAAGCTCACCTGAATCAGGGTAATGATTCTCATGAAGGGAGAAGGGGAAAGAGCTCTTACTGTCCACAGGCAGAAGAAAAGTTCCTGTCCACAGGGCAGGAAAGTTCACTACTTAGGCTTTGTGACAGGCTTTGGGAAATTCCAGTGTGGTTGGTGGTATGAAACCTACAGGAAGGTTGAAACAGAAGCACACTGAACCTCTAGGTGTAACTGTGGGAGTAAGAAACCATTCACAAATAAGAGAATGGGAAGAAGATCCCACCATCAATCTCACTTTTCAGTTGAAAATGTAATAATAGGAGGCAGTGAGTCCAGGACAAGGAAGTTGGATGTTTCCTCCTTTTCCTCCATTTCTCTGTGGTACAACTTACCACTGCCTCATCACATCACCTCTGAATCTGCTCCAGTGAGTATTTTGCACAAGACATTATGAATCTTTTTCCTTTTGCTTTTATTTTCCTGCTGCTATTATCCAAAAGGTACTTCACCTTTCCCTACCTTGCAGTTCACCTGGCAGTCATTCCTCATAGACAAACCCTGCAACTGTGGTACCTCTGAAAGTGGTTACAAGCTACAAAAGAGCTGCAACTTGTAAAGATGATGCTTCTGTGCAATATTTATGACAAGAAATTCTCACCTTTCCCTTTGGCCATTGCTCTGAAGAAAGGAGAGACCAGTCTTCCAGAAACATCTTCAGGGTGCGAGGTCATACCATCCTTCACTGCTTGAAATCCATTCAGTACAACCACTGGGGCCCATCCAAACCATAAGGTGAATATGTTGCCATGAATTTTTGCCAGCTAGAGGTGGGAGAGAAGCCAGGGAAGCACAGATGAAATCTCACACATTGCAACCAAACAGAGGATGAACCTGTTTTTGAACTGATTACAGGACCAGCCCTAAGGTGGAGTGATGTTCTCCATCTTTCCCATAAGATTGTAATTATCTGTGAGAAAGCATAAATGTCTTTTCCAACATTCACTTCTGGAAACAACTGAGTATTCCCACTTTTTAGAAAAACACATCTATGTCAAGAAGCACTATGTATCTTTTATTACTGTATATAAGCCAAGGTTCAGTTCTCAATGATTCATGTGAAAAGGGTATTTTCTATTAATTAATTTATTTCAAGAGAGTTTCTATAATTTGTGCAAGTAAAGTAGCACAAAAGAACACAAAAATGCCAGAGGAGTAACTAGCTTGTAGAGACTGTACCAGTTACTTTCTCCTTTCCTCCCACCCATTTTTGATCCTGTCAATACAAATGAGCACATACACACAGAGTGCACAGGAGTATCTATTTACTAATCAAGCCAGAGAATTCCTGTGCTCAGAAAGCTACAAATCCATGCTGTTAATTTTTTTAATAGTATTTCTTTCCCTAACTTCAAATCTGATCTATTATCCCTAAAGGTACACAGTCCTAAATTATATCAAACATCACACGAATTTGTCAAACTCAGTCTTTAAAGGGGATGGGTTTGAGCACATATTCAGAAATTCAAATACTAGTTTTCTTAGCTTGACAAACTACTTTACATTGCAATAACTTCTTATTTTGCCAACCAAACCAGCAGTTCTGAACCAAGCTGAGTGTGGTATCACAGTGGCCAGTTAACAGTGTGCTACCAATGTAGATTCAGAAGATGTTTTCACATAGCAAACAGCACAAGAAATGGCAAAGACTTTTAAACAAGTAGGAGTATCTGAAAATAAGTACCTTCATGAGGAGATCACGATTAAACTGAAAGTTCAGTTGTATCAAAGTCCCAGAAATTGGGAGAGGAATTGGTCCAGGAGGAAGCCATCTCCGTACTTGCTGCAACTTTAAAAACTGTGTAATTAGAAGAAATACAACCACAGCTATAAGAACTTGACTTATTGTCAGCATTTTACCCTCTGCTTTTACCAGCTTGTCTTTATTCAAAATAGTCTATTGAAGCTATTAAGGCTGGTTGCTCAACCAGTTTTTTCATAAGAGCTTACATTTCATATAATAACTATTCCCCGCCTCTAACCCTCCCTCTTCATTATCAACCACTCCCTTTTTGTCCCACTTATTACATTCTCATGCTTAAGCCTATTTAATAGATGGACACTCCTCTCCCTCTTCTCATCCAGATTATATTTATCAAATATGCATCACAGGATTTGTAGGAACAGTGTCTTAAAAAGACTAGGGCCAAGATTTTTCAGGCAACGTAGATACACATAAATTCTCCACCTAATTTTTCTGAAACAATTTTGGATGGTATGTGCTCCTACAAACACTCCAGGAATGCTTTTAGAAAAGGAATAGCCATACATACAAATTAAGCATGCAAATGTAAGTGGACATTAAATCTTGGAGTTTTTAAATTGTTTTGTATATATTCCATGTACACGTTGTATCTAGTAATGGCAAGGCTGATAGAAGTTAAAAGCCCACATCTGTCTTAAGATACATATACAACTATTTAAATGCTTAATACAAAACCCAAAATTTGTTATGTTTTTGAAGGTAATTGAAAACAGTGAGCTTAATATATCACCTCACTTATTTTTTTTTTCTAACCTATTTGCAATAGGTAGCCTCACTGAGGGTTATGTCTGCTTCTGAATTTCCCTCTCAGTCTTGACACAAGGTAGATACCCTAAAGGACAAGAAAGTTTATGAAATAAATAACATGCTCCCATAGAACACATATCTAGTATGAAACACACAGATAAAAAAACAACCATGGGAAAAACCTACCAGGGATCTTGAGCTACAACCAGAACTAAGGGCCCCAGCAAGAACTAGTCATGACACACATGTACCATACGTGGTAACCTGAGAACAGAGTCTGTAGCCAAAGCTCTTTGCCAAGCCTCAACACACATAGGAACCATAAACCCAGCACCAGGGAAATTCACAGGCCTGAAATCAGGCCATGAAAACTACACAGAAGGGATTCTGGGCACCACAGAACAATGACCATTACAGTCCCCTATTACAGATCTAGATTGAAATGCTAATGGATCAGTGCTTCCCTGCCAAAAATGCCCATCCCCTGAAAGCAAAACACTTGTAAAAGAAACATGTTTTCACTAATGTGCTGAAAAACCCGACAAGATGATTTGTGCACCAGCTTGCTTCTTCAAGTGTCTTTGGGACAGAAACTATTTCCAGGATTTGTGGCTCTGAGACAAGGAAGACCCTTATCCAGAAAGAACAGCCAGGAGTCTGCCAGACCACAGTTTACAGACATCCAAGTCAATTATCCTCCAACCACAGCACTTCATTACTGCTAATGCATAACTGATTAAGGTGTACTAACCAAGAACGGGATGTTTCTAGGTTTCCACAAAAGCTTTGTTTGTGTGCATTAAAAAGATTGTTTTCCAAGGCAATCATTTCTAATTTATGTCCCTCATTCAATGGGAGAAAAAAAAAGTAATTTTAAAAAGAAATTTTGATGTTTTACCTGCTCTGTATCCAGTGTAATCTTACAAAATCTACTTCAAATTCTCTAATTTATCAGAACTTTTCATTTCAAATCAGTGTAGTACACTCCCTGTCCTTCTAGATATTCAAAGATTTTCCACCTAAATAATTTGTCATCAGGAAAAGTCATTTTTGTCCAGTGATCTCTTCTGTGGGGCAGTGAAGAAGTTAAGCCCTGGAGCCCTAACCCTTCCAGGGCTGCAGTCTCACAGCAGGACCTCTGGGTATCTTTCTTTGAGTTTTCACATTATCAGTCATTTCTCACGAATCCAGGTATCCAGACAGTATCCAATTTGTACCTTATACAAGAAGAATGTATACCAATGGCATAAAAAAACCCCAGCCTTGTTAACTGCCAGTAAGTAAACTTGCCAAATGTTAAACATCCACTTTTGCCAAGTCCTTAGGCACCGGGCTCATAAAGGGCTTCAAGAATTCTTCAATAGTGCCAAATCTTCTCTTGGTCATGATATGCTAATTTACGCTGACTGATGTAAAGTCAGCTAACTGTGATAAGGAGTCCATTAGGGAATTGAAAAATTAAATGAAGATGAATAAATCATTGGAAGAGCTGGAGAAATCATCACCAGTAGATGACCTGTCATGAAGAAGACATTCTCATGTCGCTGGCAACCAGTGGGGTCTTAAAAAAGGACAAATTATCAACACTTTATGACTGTTTACTGTTGTTCTTTGTCTTCCAGTCTTGCTCCCTGCCTCTGTTAAGAAAATCTCTCCAGAACTGGCTGATGAAGCTGCTCTTCTATTTTCATCTGAAGGCCTGAAATGCTACCTTGTTTTAGTGGGTGAAACCATGAACTGCCATCAGTACAGTTGTATACAATGAGCTTGCTCAACAGCAAATGGTATCAGTCTAAGGGAGTGTTATGTCAGATCAGATTATCTGCTTCTTTAGAAAGCTTCCTCAAAGAGCTTGTTGTATCTCCTGCACACACAAATATCCTGAGATATTGGTGGGAAAACCTCTGAGCCTACCTCCACAAATGCCTCTGTGGCTTATGAGGAAGAATGCCCAGATCTTTCAATTTACAGACCTTGCTTCAAGTTCTTTCCCTGTAAATCGTCCTTCCAGCTGGTAATAAATGAGGACCAATTCTAATTCTTTTCTTAATGTCTTTATTTGTTAAACCTCATGAGAAATTTAGCAAGATTTTCAAAAAAATTTGTAATTACAATCCTCAGGATGCAACTGTCTGAAAAGCATCTTTCAGGGTAGTGATTGACCAGATGAAGAGAAAAGCAAAAATCTTAAGCCATGCAAAAAGGAATTCATGCACAGAAGCAATCTTACAGAGTAACTCTTCCCTGAATCTGCCATTTCCTACCGAGGAATGGCACAGAGTTGGTAGGGAGGGGGCTTCATTGTGGCCCCAAAAACAAACTTGGTGTTGACTTCCTTCACACCTTCTGGAAGGGTGAACCTGAATGCCTGCAGCAGGGTGGAAAAGACAATAAAGAGCTCCATCTTTGCCAAGAGCTCCCCTATGCACACACGCTGCCCTGTGAAGAGACAGAAAAGGCAATCAGCCAAAGGATTTCTGTCTTACCTCCCTTTCTAACCTGATTGGGGTTTTGCTTGTTTTCTGCAGACTTTGTCCTTTTCTCTTAACTTTGTCATTTAATGATTGAGAACTGAAAGGGTGCTTGTATTCCCCCAGAAAGTTTTGATCTGTATTTCCAGCAGGCAGGAATACATTATAGAAATGACCACCAGGGTGACATGGTTTACATTTAGTCTCCTTAGCACCATGGATTTTCCTGCTATAACTTTGGTAACTGGATCTCTTCTCCAAGAAAAACTGGATCTGCCTCCCAAGAAAAACTCTTCTATATGTCATTCCTTCTCTTCCAATCTCTTCCACATACAATTAGACCTCTCCATGGAGATCTTTAGAGCAGTGCAACGTGTGTATATACACTTTTATAGATGCCTTCCCAGCTATTTTGGGGAATGAATGGATCTTGAGTTATTATCACAAGGAGCAAATAAATTCCCGTTCAGTGCACAGACCTATTGCGAATGGTAAAAACGCTTCTCTGTTCACAAAGTTTCCATCTTTATCCAGAAAGTGGCCTGGGTTGAACTGATCAGGTGTCTCCCATTTTCCAGGATCAGACAGAACAGAGTCAATATTTGCTAAAATAATGGTGTCCTGAAAAAAAGTGGCATTGGCAGAAATTATGACCTTAGAATCTACTAATATTTAGAACAAATTGCACCTTTTCTTGTGAAAGACCATCCATAGTTTAGGGGCACTGTTAGAACCCACAGGATACAAGAGTTCATGTCCCCAATCACGAAAACCCTCAAAAGCCTTTCTGAAATAATCTAATGGACCAAAGATCAAAGATATTCAAATATGCAGCACATTTGTACCTTTGGAACATGATATCCCAGCAGCTCCGTGTCCTTCACACTCATTCTAGGAAGTGCAATTAAGATTATATTACTGTATCGCTGGATCTCGTGAATTACAGCATTTGTATAGGGCAACTTTTTTCTGTCCTCATAGCAAAATACATGGGAACAACCCAGAACAGCATCCAGCTCCTTCTGGACTTTCTCTAAGGAGGAATATTCAGCTTTAAATATACAACAAACAATCTACAAACTCTATATGAATAATTTTTCCTATTGCTTTCTACAGTCAGAATAGCATCGAACAAGATGGAAAAGATATTTTATAAGATAGAACGCCTTCAAGTTCCCATATAGGTGACCTGAATAAAATTTGACATTAAGGTTCTTTAAAGTTTGCATACCTAAATAATACTTTAAAAATAACAAGAGGAGATTAAGTAATTCTATAGGAGTATGTAGGTTCCTGTTACAATTAGTGCTCTGAGGTAGTTTATAAGAAGACTTTTATTAATATTTATTTTTACAGGCAGGGAATCAACTGGGAAAAAATATTAATTGTATTAGGAGAGCCGTTTAGTAATTGATCAAGGATTGTTCTTCACTCAGAAGCACATAGATTTTGCTTGTTAACTACAGATTGCCTAACTACTATTCTGTCATTACCTGCCTTGGGAAGCACTTACACAAATTAATTTTTCACAAGGACTTCTCGCTTTTTAATTTACAATATGAGCTGAAGTGATAATTTCTGATTAATTTTTTATTAATACTACAACCTTTATAATTGCAATTAGGAAACTTAAGAATGTTTTAATATATCCTGAGAGGGTGAAAGATCATGTGAAAATTCAGTATGTGCAATTCAGTCTCAAATTTTAGGTCTTTTGAAGCACTGCTAGGTAACAAAAATGGGAGATCCTTTCTCCTTAACTCTTCCACCATTTTCTACTAGCTAGTCTCCTGTTATGCCTGGTACCAAGCTTGAACTCTCAAATATAAGGCCCTTGAAGTGATTTATATACCTTCTAATCCTTTGTATCCCATACACTCTGATTCTTCCTTTTCGCTCATTTTACTCTGCCAACCTGTATCTTTATTCTGTGAACATCACTGTTAAAAGTACACATTTTCAAGATACTCACCCCAATAGTTCTTTTACATCTATTTATATATAGATATCTGTGTTTGAAGTGCTAATCTTGATGGAATAACCACCTATATTAGAAACCTCCCACTGTATTTACATTACTTCTGCTGCAAGAAGTGAGGAGCAAATCAAAGAGTAGCAGTCATGGATTTAAAAGGATGACCTGAAGACTTCACTTTGTCCTCAGTGGAAGTCTGATCATTATTGTCTGTGGAGAGGCAATGGTGGAATTTATCTCACCTGAGACTAAACTCCTCTATTGAATTAAATTAATCACATCCTGCATTCCGTATAGATCTCTTGAAAACAAAACCTGAAATGACTGGCCTGTATGTTAAAAAGGATACATCAAGATTTATACTCTAATAATTAGTTCCTCTACTATCCTTTGAACAGGCACTGCTACTATTTGAACTTGTATAATTGCTAAAGAGTTGGAGACCTCTTTGGGTGTGCTTACCTTGAACGTTGGGATAAATCACCATAAAGAGCAATGCCCAACATAAAGTTGTGGCTGTAGTTTCTGTACCTGCTATAAAGAGGTCAAAAATAGTCTGGGTCAAATTTTCTTCATTGTAAGTAACATCAGCATCTCCTTGAGTCTGCAGATATGAATTGAAAAGAAAGTTATGGCACACAAAAAAAAGCACTGAACCACCTTGCATCACAGGAATATTTACTGATGCTGTCCAAAAAAACGTCCCGCCCACCCCCAAGACAAAAAACAAACACACACACAAAAACCCAAACACCACCCACCAAACAAATAAACAAAAAACAATGACAAAAAACCTCCACAAAATTACTAGAAAGTAAAATCTTCTAAATAAAATGAACTCATTTTCTAGTATTCTCCAACAGACTTGTCAATGTGTCTTATCTATATACATGTATCTTATTCTTAAGCCATGACACAGTTACTACTGTACATGCTTTCTACTCCTGCTGCAAATCTCATAACTGTCATTTCTAATTGTAACTTTACCATATGCAAATCTGTTCCATTTGTGGTTATAGATAATCTACCTGAAAATTAACTTACATTGTTACTTCATCCTCCTGCTGCCATCACTTATTATCAGTCTTTTTCATTCATCTATCTATAAGATTTTCTATGGAGAAATTGTATACTTCTGTATTTATATTAAACATCATTATAATCAAAGGAACACTTAAAATCCCTTGTTGTTAGTGGAGCATGAGAGGAGTTCAGAGATACTCACTTTATCTATCTCATCCAAATAGTAATCAATGAAATCTCGATTTTCATCCAGTTTTCTTTTTTCTTTGTGGCTTTCAAGTTCCTTTGCTAATAGAGCTCTCACAAAATCAAAGCTGGACTTGCACTTTTTAAATGGTGCTAGGAAATGACTTGCAAGCCAGGGAAACATTTCATATACCTATAAAATAGATATTTTAGACATGTGGCATTACATATAAATATGTGGTATTTAGCAAACTGTATTTGATTCCTATACAGGCTTCTGGGTAGTGGAAAAAGCAAATGAAAGACTGATGACTGAATCTTTACCATCAGATTGACATAGAAATACTGAGCTGTGTGGATTCCCTCCTGATTATTCATTGTTCTAAACATATTCACATTCTTGTCCTTATACCGTTATAACACCACATCTCAGCAGAGAAGAAATAAAACACTTCTTACATGAATTCTATTCCCCTATTTAATTTCACTTTCTTTTTTCTCCTTTTACAGATTGCATCATGTCCTTCTAGTTACAGAATTACTGCAGCTTAAATTATGCATTAGGTCATAACTTCTGGGCTCACCTATTTAAATGGCAGCTGCATGACAAAGATTTATCTCCCCATAAGCTTATTCAGATTCCTGGCTTGTATTTCTTCTTCGTCCTACTGCATAATTTTGCTTAACACTACCTGTCCACTTACCAGGAAAACAGATTAGTACAGCCCATCATTAAAGGATTGTACATTCCTGTGAAAACACTCTGGAGAGCAGGACAGGATGAAATGTGGGACTAGAATGTTTTTGTTGGCTGTGGACACACTATTAAGATATTTTAACAATAGTTTTTACAAATAACTACTGAGAACAGCTTGGAAATAGCTGAACCTGTGTCTACCCTGATTAGAAGATAGCTTAAACATCATTCTGCCTGCATTTTCTGGGATAATAAATCACAAGTAGTTTTATTTTAGTTTATTTACCAAAAGTATCAAATTAGTCCTCAAATTCTCTAGGACTTTGATTACAGCAGTTCCTAGTTAGTCAGAGATGGTGGAAATCATGCAAGACACAGAGCCAGATGAGTTCCAGCAAGTTCTGCAGATGCAGCTGCCTCATAGGTGGGTAAATTGACTATACACAGTACTGTGGTTCCTGTTCATAAATGGCTCATGATCAAACTGCCCCTGTTGGAGGCCATCTGTGCCCCTACTTTGGCAGTCATAGCTGCACACACAGAAGCCAGAGAGAATTTTTCTCTCCAGTGGACCAGACCACTGAATTCTTCTAAGGATGTAGAGATGGGATAGGTGTTGCTGCCAAAATCTATAGGGAAAAACTACCATAAAACAATTTCATGACATGTTATCTTTGCACAAAACAGTTGCTCTACTTCAGTTGCTATGAAGTTAGCTAGCAGTAGTGAAGAAAGTAGTAAAGACCCATATGACTCTTGACATTTGTTGACAGCTATATCATATCAGAATGAAGAAAGCCACATTGTCAGAGAGAACTTAAGATAAGCCTATTTCCTATTTTCAGATATTTTTACCTGTATTTTACTACTGAGTTTCAGGGATTGTTTCTGTGCTATGATGAAGCATAAGCAATTGAAACAAGTTTTGAACTAGGCATCTGGAAGTACTGTTCTGATGTGTACTCCAGCAATTCCAGGTGCACTAGTATTTATATTTTTTTAATAGAAGTAACAATCAATTTGCCTTTTTTGTTGTCTAACTATAGAAATCAAATAAACAAACAAAACTTATTTTCCTCACAAAAAAAGAGATGCTGTTCATAAATGCTGTAATGGTGTCAACGGATTCAATTAAGTGGTGGAAATTTTCATCATCTCTGGAGAAGCGATGTCCAAAAATCACAGAGCAAATCACATTTGCAACAGTGTGAACAACAGGCACAGTGGGATCCAGAGGCTTTCCTGTAAACACAATGAACTGCAATCACTATTAACACTTAACTGCTCCTGCTTTTACCAGTGACAGGAGAGCTGATAACATTTTGTAAACATTTATGATATTACTTTGATCACTGGATGGCAGATTGCAATTTGTTGGTAAAAGGCCTGAGTCAAAAAGTAACTTCAGACGACTAAAACACACTGATGGCTAAAAAAAGGCAAAACTGCTGGTGGGAATGAAATTAGTAGTAATAATTTCAAAAATGCCCAGATTGCACTGAACCTTGGCATCAGCAGATATCATGTTTGGCAATAACCATGGTACCAAAATGGTCAGCTGAGACACTAAATTACACAGATGAATTGAGAATCACCTTCTATTCTTTGCTCATATTTTTTAACAATAGAATATTTGAGCCTACCATCTATGGACTCACCCTGTTATTCAGCAGCACAACCTGAACAAACCCCTTCTCTTACTGAGGAGCTCACCACAAGCCATGTGAGCTGAGCTTTCCCACTCCACTTCCCAGAGCACAGCAAAGGGTCATGCAGCCTCAGTCAAAACCTTTCATATTTTGTGCTTTATTTCTTTTCTGCACAGGAGGTATGGCGTGTTGTGACAGTGATTTTGCTACTGTTTGCTGTTACCCTGATGCTGTTGCCATGAGTAATGTAAAACTGACTCAGAAGTAATAACATTGACAGATAGGGATCAGTGTATATATAGTGGTATATTATAACCAGGTAGGAGTCTCTAATTCCAAGTTCATGCTGTGGGGTTTTACACTTTTGCAAGGACATGTCTCATGCAGGTCACATGACACAGACCTTTGAGACTCAGCTCTGCATATACACTTTAATTCCATTTTTGTAACCAAATAATTTCAAAAGCTACTGGTAGCCCATTCTTCAGCAAAATCTCCCACTGCACAGACTGACCTGCCCACCAAGTCACATACCATTTGTTTTCTGTAAGTATTCCACCAAAAGACAGGCCTCCTCTTGTAGTTGATGCTCCTGGTCTTTCCTCCCTACTCCCATTTTCCTCATTGTTGCAAGTCCAAAACGCCTCTGCTGCTTCCAGATATGACCATTAGAGAACATAACACCTAGGATCATAATGAATTATTCCTGTCAATACCTTATGAATTAATGAATTGATACAGCTGATACAGCCAAGAAGCTTCTCTTTTATTCTAATTTTTTCAAATTTTTGCCAGCAGTCTGGCAACATTCCTTTTTCCTTTCTTCTTGTAGTTTAGCCGTCTGTATAGAAACTCTTTCATTAGTTCTATGCTGCCATTATTGTTCCTACAGAACCAGAAATAGAACTGTTTCAAAAAATTTGTGAGAATAATAAAACTTTTTCCCCACTGTGAATTCAGGACATCGAGGCCCTAAGTCATTTTCCAAAACTAAGGTTAGAATGAACACATGAAAAGAATTTCTGAGAATAATAATTACCATTTCCACCATGTGACATATTATGAAAGAAGCTTCCTATGGGCCTTCCAGCAACATCTTCAGCATGGACAGTCAGACCTTCCTTCACTGTCTGAAACCCTTGCAGGACAACTGCAGGACTGTTTGAAAGCCATAAGGTGAAGATATTACCATAAATTTTGGCCATCTGTAGAACAAAGCAGCATCAGAACAACATGAGTGGGAACCAGTATGCTTAAATCAAACAAGATGAACCAGATCTTTGCCCTTGTCAGATGCCCCAAAGACAACATTGAGAAGAGAGCATGAAATCTGTTCTTACGTATTATATAGTTTGAAGTCAGGTTTCTATCTAAAGTCTCATTTACTAAAAAACAAGATGTTTCTAAAATATCAACCAACATGACCAAAGTCTGCACTGCTATTTATTGCATGTCTTACAATTCAAACTCGCTGTAGATGGTCTGTTACATCTTCACCATTTGTTACAAGAAAGCATTAGCTCAGGAGTTTGATATGAACCATCTACAGACTCCCCTTGGTGTATCAAGAGTAGCAAAAGCAGTCAAGAAGGTGAATAATGCAGGAATTACCCTCTTCTTTCTAGCTCATCTGTGATAGCCTTGCCTTCACATGCCACGCATGCAGACATCACTGAAAGCAGGCAGGTGAATCAGGAACTAGAAAAGCAGCAAGTCTATGGAGAAGAATAGACTGAGAAGAGTGGGGTGTTGCCAAAACATCACAAGGAATGCAGGACTAGAGGAGTACAAAATTTTGCTGCTTGGGGGCAAAGTAGAGGGAACAGGTACGCACACGGAGCAAAAATGTACATGCACATGCTTGCACATTTGTGTTTAACTTCATTTTTGTAAGGACTAATTCATGGCCTTTGAAATCCTGGGATAAGCAATACTACCCTTCAGGTTTGGGAGGTCAGATGTAGAAGAAAATGCAGCAGACAGGCACTGGCTATTTAATGTTGTAGAATAATACCACTTTGCCTTGAAATATGCAGCTTCGGAGCAAAGACCTGTCAGAACAGGGAAGAACCAGGGAAAAGGAAGGTTGAGAACAAAGAGGGAAAGTGAGGTGCTATTACTTATATATTTAAATGTTAAATATTTAATATATGAGGAATATAAAACAACATGATACAAACTTTAGAAATGCTGTGCATTACAATGGAACTTAGAAAAGGGTTTGAGCATAGGCACAAAATTAATTAGTCCAGCCACTTAAAAGCTCAGTCATGCTCAGTAGATTGAAGTCTCTTATGAAAATCTGGCCAAATTGTATGTCAGAAAAAAATTGACTCTAAGATCTTTCAAAATATTTGTTGAATAAGTATAAAAACCCTCATTTTTTTATACTGAAAATACACATGCCCTCCGTACCTATTTCATGGACTACTTAGAAATTGCCAGTGCAACAACAGTCAAAACACAGAGATGCAAAAGGCTGCACTAAATTAAAGACTCAGCTTTAAAATTTATCTTTTTCCTGTGTGTAAGGCAGGACTATTATCATCAGTATGGTTTTGTTCATATGCACATAAGGTTTGAATTATATGTTTCATTGTAAGTGCAAATTTTCATCCCAAAACCCAGATATTTTAATGAACTCCACCTATTTTCACATGTATGTAATGTAGAATAAATCCCCCCAGCATTCAAAATAAGACTACGTAAAACACATTTTCCTTTCAATCAGCTTATGAGTCTACTAATTTATTGCCAGAAAATACATACTTTTTTAAGGTGCTCGTGATGAACTTTGAAGTTCATCTGCAGCAGGTTTCCAAAGAAGGGGTATGGAGTCGGTCCAGGAGGCAGTCCTCTTCGCTTCCATTGCAGTCTCAGAAACTGTATTGACAACAGAGACATCACAAAAAATACCAGCACCCCACTCACTGTTTCCATTTCTCTTCTGATTTACACAGCTACGTTGTCTCTGAACAACTGTTGTGTAGACATAGATCTACTTTGTCTTGCTTTGCTGGTACCTCCCTAAAAAGAGAAAGAGATGTTGGAGTTTCTGTGCCTCTCCATCTTTCCCTTTTTATCACTTCACTTTACCACCCCAGAGAATTAATTGTTCTTATTTTTAAGCATATATGACATCATTCCACTATATTGCAGCTACAAATCTGTTATTCATTGTCTCTTCGAGGGATTAAAAAATGCAGGTGAATAATTTACTTCCTTGCGCCATGACAGCTGCGGTGACAAAAATCTCTGCCTGCAATACTGGTTTCATAAAAAACCCTCTTGCAAGAACAGAGAAATGAAAAAAAATTTCCCAAGGGTTGACTTCACACCCAAGGGCAATGGGGTTAATGAAAGTTCAGGCTCATCAGTAGCCATCACATGCACCAACCATATGCACTGCTCCTTCACTTGCTCCACATTATTGCTTGATTCTGATGTTCTCTGCCATTCCTTTCATCTTTTGTTTCACCTCACTGTTTATATTGTAAAGTCTTCAGCCACACCTTTTAATTTTGTGCCTGGAAAACATAAAATATTCCAAACAATCATTGGGTAACAAGAGTTTGATGGTTATAATGGCATAACACCCAGGTGTCCACACACTCCCCGTTGACCTGCACAGGTAAGTGGGGCTGCACTGTCTTCACAAGGAAGCAGAAAGCAAAATTTCTTCACCTCCTACAGCTGTGTCTTGGCTAATCCCACTAAATTGGCTGCAACAGGAGTAAAGATGACACACAGCTGCCTCTGTGGGCTTCTTTCACAAGCAGTCTCATGCAACTGAGCAACTCCAGCTCTGCAAAGTGGGGCATTTCAGACAATACAGCTTTGGCACTTGCACAGGAACAGCACTAGCTTAGACTTGGCTCATCTGGCTTAGACAGGAGCATGTGGCATTCTGGGAAGTCACCTAGATGGTCTTGCTTCTCACATGCCAAACGTACAGAGCGGGTACACCTGAAAACACAAGTTGTGAGGTGTGAAGATCTGGGATCAAACTAAGGAAGTGAATTACCCACTTCAGAGACCACTTGTGTTACTTGTAGTTCCTTTTTTGGTGTTGCGGTTTATGTATTCCAAACTTCTCCCAACTCTGAATTTAGTATTTTCCAAAGTCTCCTTAAGAGGAGACTTGCAGCTCCTGAGTCTTGCCTGCCCTGATCACTTGCAGTCCCATCTGGCCTCTGCATGGTCCTTTTCTGCATCTCCCCTGGCTCTCCCTGTTCACTCTGACTTCTCCACACAGATTAGCCACATGATTGTACATATTCTGGTGGCTGTACCTTGCAGCCTAGATGTGAACTGCTTGCAGGTAGCTGCCAACCAGCTTTGCCAAGTCTTTGGGAGACATGCTAATCAGGATACAAATTGCTTTCCTCCTCACACATGATGATGCTGGAGGAATGGCAAAAGGCAAGTCCGGTAAAATGAGGTGAATTCAGTTCTCGCCTTCCATGAGTGAGAACTGAATCCTTGGCGATGCAGGGGTTAGAGCTCAGCAGAACAAAAAGGTATCCCTCTAAAGTGAATTCTCCTTCTTTCCCCAGAAGACCTGCTGGTCCATCCTCTTCTCTTCTCTTCCTTCCTTTCAGCTCTCAGAAAAGGATCCATTTCCCTCTGCTTAGGCTTTTGAACCAAAACATGCCATGGTCTGTGCTCTACCAGCCTCATGGCAGCTTGTCTGCACCCCATTACTTATGTTCCATGCCCCAAATTCAATTTCAGGAATAATCCCCACCTCCCACTTACAAAGTACATGGTCAGGCAAGTACTGGAGGGAACTACTCAGAGAGGGAGCTCATGCTCCCAGTTAATAACAGGGTTTCAGGACATGTTCCCTGTCTCACCTGCCTGCTGCCCTACCCTGAGGAGTGATGCTGGGAAAACACACCTTTTCAGATACTCTCCAAGAAGGATGAATGCGAACAACTAGAGAGAAGTCATATGCGGAGTAAGAATGTTTAGCCTGGAGAAAAGGTGGCTCAGGGGAGACCTCATCGCTCTCTGCAACTACAGTAGACAAAGCAGTTGCCTCACAGCTGGCTGAGATGACCCTCCACAACTCTGTATTCCCACACAACCAAACCTATGGGCTCTGGCAACGCCCAGAGCCACCACCTCCGGGAAGAGCATTCCCATACACCACTCCAGATCTGCGAACTGTGGGTTGGCTTTGCTCTGCTCAGCACGGCAGTGGCATCCCATAGCCATCCTCGCCCTTCTCGCTGCTGACTAGGACCTCGGTGGGTGCTCCTGCTGAATCCAGCCACCCGCAGTGTGAGTTCGGGGAGGACCATCCCCCTTTCCCTTCCACCAGGAGAAGCTCTGGGCTCGCTACTTTTTTTTCTTTTTTTCTTTTCCTGAAGCCTCTTCATTGCAAAGGCTGTGGTGGCTCGAGGAGATGGAGTTCCTCTTTCTAGTCCAGGGAAATTCCTCACTTTCCTTGACAGCTGTCTTTTTAAACTGAGATAAAGCCCCCTCAGCATCTGGTTTAAATGTTCCTCCTCTCTCCAGTAAGATTTCTGCCCAATATCTAGTAAGATTAGACATTGCAATATTTGCCTATGTTTATTTCATTGGTAATACAGCAGAGGAAAAAAAAATACAGACATTTTCCAGACACAGGGAAAACAGGATTTTTCAGGGCTGGCTTCTTAGACATACAACAAGGATAGATTCACACTGAATATGAGCTAAAATGAAAGCCAGAAAAGTGGCACAAATATCAGCACATGAGCAAACCTGTGGCCAAGCCTCTTTCTTAAATCTCCAATGCCGTGCAACCTAGCGCAGAACTGCACACAGCTTGTATGGATGAGGTTTCATGGTGCTCCCAAAGATAAAGTCTGTGTTGACTTCTTTAACTCCTTCTGGTACAGTGAACTTGAATGTCTGCAACAGGTTGCAGAAGATGATGAAAAGCTCCATCTTGGCCAGCACCTCTCCCAGACAAACTCGGTGGCCTGCAGAGGGTGAAGGGAAACAGAATTCAGTCCCCAGTGAGGTCTGTAACCAGCATCTGCTTCCAGCTTTTCACGGGAGAATTGCTCGGCCTCATCAAGGAACAGAGAGCTTTGCTGAATTCAACGTTTTCCCCTCAGGTTGAACTGGCTGAACAATTGAGATGTCTGCAATCCATCTTTGCAGGATCTGCCCAGATTATTATTTATATAAAATAAATCAGCTCCAGCACAGCAGCCTGCCACAGAACAGCCACTGCAATAGCATAACGTGGCACATGCAGGGGATGACCAAGAACAAGTGTAAGGGCTCAAGTCCACAAATGATTGGGAATTCTAGGACCTTACTCCTTTTACCTTCTCTGCATTTTCACAAAAATCTAAGAACAAGTTTTTAGTCACTTACCAAACAACTTATTTTGCAATCAGTCATTTTTCTGGGCTGGGAAAACCATGTGCTCCTGTAGTTTGGGATTACACTCCCCTTTGGCCTCCTCCACAGTGAAAATAACACAGCTTCATCTAACCCACACAAGCAGGCTCAGTTCTCATTGCACCCACCTGCTGAGAAGGCTAAGAAGGCCTCTCGGGTCACAAAATTTCCATCCTTGTCCAAGAAATGACCAGGGTTGAACTGGAGAGGGGTGTCCCAGTATTCAGGGTCAAAAAGAGTAGAGTCTACGTTCGGCAAAATTATAGTGCCCTGAAAGGAAGATGTTGTTGGTGCAATTCTGTCTCTCACACATCAAGAAGAAAAGAATACAAACAGATTCCAGCTATAATTCCGCACACGGAAAAGCCACAAAAATGAAAGATTATTTTATTAGGAAAAAAATAATCCATCTCACACAGTTTTGAGGGTTTTTTTTCTCAGAAAACAAATAAGCAAGAAACGTCACTATTTCAGGTTCAGGGATTTCCCTGCTGTATTCCTTCATGTCTCTTTGTTTCCAATCTGTTATCAAATGCTGCAGAATGTGTGCTCTGCAGTTCTTTAGCACCTTATCCTAAACCTAGGAAAATTATCTTCCTAGGTCTGACAAGCTTTGCCAGGTTTTGGCAGCAACAAAGCACCCTGAAAATGAAATAGTACATTTCAAATATTTCTCAAGGGGGAGCTGGGAAAAGTGTGCATGACAAACAGAAAAGAGGCGTGTAGGAATATGCCTCCATGCGTGCCTTTGGGGTGGTCTGGCATTTAGGTTAGGTTTGGAAAGGATGGATGAAGAAGCTTGAAAAAGCTTTTAATTTGAGGTTAGATGGCAGTTCAGAAGAAGGTGGTTGTGAGAAAACATCTCCATTGTATTTCAAATATGATGCCAGAAAGGTGATAGTAAGAAAAAGAAGTCCTAGGTGAATGGAGTAGATGCTTGGTGTTGTCTCAGACATCACCAATGAAGAAAACATCCCATCTCTCTGCTGTCCACATGACAAAAAATATCCTGGCATTAATAGTCTGCGGCACCTTCCCTATGGACACCACTGTCCATTTCTGATAAATCTTCTCTGAGGTATTGTGCAAGTGTAAGAACTCACATGCTTATAAAGTGTTTAAAATCACAGGCTCTTGGAAAGTATGAAATCAGCACTTGCACAGAACATTGGTTTAGTTGGTGTGAAACTGGGCTTTTGGCAAGCATTTTCAGTCATTTATGAGAAAAGTCACAGGCCAGAGGATATGGGAGGGAAAAAGTGTTGTCTGCCAGTGCCATCACCAAAAACCATCCATCCTGAACTGGAGGGAGAAGGGGGTAGTGGTAAACACAACCGCAAGGACCTTTACTCATGGCCAAAGATCACATTGGAACACAAAAGATATCTGTACCTTTGGAAGCCGATACCCCAAAACAGTTGTATCCCTCACTGTTTCTCTAGGAAGTGTGGTTAAAACAATGCTACTGAAGCGTAAGATCTCATGAATCACAGCATTTGTATATGGCAGCTTCTTCCTGTCCTCATAGCAGATGACATGGGAGGGACTCAGAACAGCATCCAGCTCTTTCTGTACTTTTTCTAAAAAAATAAATAAAAATCCACTGTTTTGCAGGAAACAGAGCTTTCATTTCCTTTTTTGATTATAGTGGAGATAGAAAAAATTACAATACATAAATAATTTGTACTTACCATATCTTAAACTCTAATGCCATTTACATAACTCTCTAGCTATGATTTTACTACACTGTTTCCAAGTTGATAGGTTCTGTGTTCAGAGACAACAGATTTATTGAGCTTTATATTTAAAGGAAGGGGAGCAAACATTAAATAAAACAAGAACTTCTCATGAAGAGATCAATTCAGTTAAGCTGTTGTTTTTACTCTCGGTAAATACAGACTCAGAGGACACTAATGAGGGTGTTGCAGGGAAGCCATTGCAGCAAGCTGATACACACATGTAATGCTGAGAACTGAAAGAGGATAATATTACTAAACCAGCACCAACTCTTTGGGCTGTTATATAAGCCACAGCTTATATTGTCTCAGATGGTTTAGGGTCAGATTTCATATTTAAAACTTAAGATAGTAAGCTAAGAGCGATTTTTGTCTTTTTATTTTATCAGAATTTGAAAGGTATGTGTGTGCACAGGGCTCTGTTCTAGCACCAAAAACATGAAAAAAAGAATTTCTAGCTCTCAGCCTGAGAGTCAAGAACAGGTACTTGGCTTAGTAATTCATCACCACTGAAAAATCTCTACCAAATACTCCAAAAATTTTAAAACTAGTGTGAAACTATACTCTTGTCCAGAATTTTTGAGTCATCTTTTTGTCTTCCTTCTCTGTTTAACACTCTCATATATGAGAATAAATATATTTATTATACAGAAATACAACTGGTGTCTCAGTTAATAAACTTAAATAATATAATCTTATTACACCTTCTGGATACCCAAAATGCATCACTTTTCCCCAACCCAAACTCATATTTCACCTTGTGTGTTTTCAGTCTGACTGTATCTTCTATTATATGCTTACAGTATTGAAACTGTCTGACAAAAATCAAAAAGACAAAATATAGTATAAGAAGCTGAATATCCCTGAAATTATTTCAAAATCTCTGTCTGAAAATGTTTTACAACACTGGCTTATTAAAAGCAAAGCTCAACAATGCAATCTTAAAAAGAAATAAAATTATTCTACTTGAATCATACCCATGTTTGTGTCTACAACTCACCTTGGATGTCAGGATAAGCCAACATATAGAGCAGAGCCCAGCGCAGAGTGGTGGCCGTGGTCTCTGAACCACCCAGGAAAAGGTCAAAAACAGACTGCATCATGTTGTCTTCATCAAATGTAGAATTAGGGATATTTTTGGTCTACCGTGTTAAGGAGAAAGGTAAAATGGGGTACACATATGTCACAGCACTGAGAAACACACCAGTCACTATATGTAAAGCAACACTGTTTCTAGAGGACAGAGAAAATAGAAATACCTGAGCAGAACATGGGGATGGGCAAAGACTTGCCTCAAATAAGTACATTGATTCTGCTAAATTATAGGTGCTGTTCAAAGTGCCAGGTGTCTAAGTCCTTTTATGCTGCTTTCTGTTAACTTCTATAACAGAAAAATACATTCAAGGAAGTTTTATCCCACCCTTGCCACTCTGCACATTGGCTGGTTTCAGCCATCTATTATGTACATAATTATGTTATCCTTTTAAAAGATTTATCTTTTTTTTCAGAGCAGAGACTGCCATAATGTTAAGATTGTTCTGTTAATCATACAGTACTACTAAGCACAAAAAATAGTAAAAACAAATATTAATAAGGCAAAAAGAATCAGAATTAGGCAGCCATCCATATACCCCTCCACCTTTTCAAGGCCCTCCCTACTGCCACTGCCCAGTCCTCACTAAGGATTCCACAGTATGACAACAAGCCAGTGTAAACAATGTGTACTTCTAGAACATGCTATTGAACTAACTATTCAAAGTTCATACTTTTATTTTGACAGCAGAGTTTTTAAGCTGTACTTGTAGAGCTCTGTAGTAATGTTGGTATGTAGAGACAACTGTAGGGAAGGGGCAGAGAATCTGTTGGGATTGGATTTTTGTCCCATACAGCATTAAATACTCACTTTCTCTATCTGATCCAGGTAAAAGTCAATGAAATCTTCTGGTTCACCGGTTCTGCCTTTTTCCCTGTGGCTTTTGATTTCCTGCCTTACAAAGGAACGAATAACATCCCGTGAAAATTCTCCTTTCTGTACAAGTCCTGGGAGGTGCTCTGCAGCCGAGCGCAAAAGTTCACAGATCTGTGGAGCAAGCATTGAGCACAGAGGCAGTAAGTGACACCACATGAGAAGCCTTGTGATAGAGATATAGTGTGGACATTTTTGGTGCTAAATTGCAGAATTAAGTTCTCTGGGAATAATGCTGTGGCTTCAAAGGGAATTGTTGGGTACATGTGGAGTACATGAACACCCATTAAAACCCCAAATTAAAGACAACACACTTTGCACCCTGGAATCTGTCCTGTACTTACAGCATAACTCCACTTGTATTTTCCCTGTTAATTCACCAACAAAATAATCTGCTTTTGCAGATAGATAGAACATGTATTATTATTAATAAACATATCTATTACCTTAGCACACATCAAAAAAAATCATTCTCTTTCATTCTCACACAAAGAGTACTATGGCTTCACGTTAACAATATTGGTGTTTCCATTAGAGAAAATTCAGTATCCCAAGCACATTGCCTTTGCTGCGACATTCTAATAAGGATTATTAATATAATATTAATAATTGAATGATGCCAAGCCCAATGGGCTTGATAATCAAATATGTTGCATAACAAATAAGTAATTTTCTTACAAAATAAAGGCGGCTGTTCCCAAAAGCCACTATATGATTGCACGCTTCAATCAGCTGGCAAAAGGTTTCATCCTCCAGGGAGAAGCGATGTCCAAAAACCACAGCACAGATGACATTAGAGACAGTGTGGACAATGGGGAAGGAAGGGTCAACAGCTTCTCCTGCAGACAGAGAAAAGACACATTCATCTCCAAAGCACTTCTTTTACCTCCTTTGCAAGATCACAATGATACATTACAATAAATATCCTCTGATATTTAGACTGTTACTAGGAAACATCCAAAATTTTCATCAGCAAATGTAACAAAAGATAAACCTTACTCACAAATGAGGACAGCAAGGCTTCAAATCTTTAACTCCCAGCCTTGGTTGTTTGTTTTTTTCCTTTTTGCTTCCTTCTTGCTTTTTTTTTTTGTTTGCTTGTTTAAATCTCAGTCTTGGTGTTGATCTCAAAATACACACTGCTGAACTCTGACTGTACAAACAATTTTGATTGCACCCTGTGCCCCAAACCCATTCTATTCTGGAGCAAAAACAGTCTTCACCCTTGGAGTCCTACAGACTATGTATTGTGTCAGTTCCCAAGCACCGTGTCAAAGCCATACCATCTTTGTCTCTGAAGAACTCGACCAGGTGACGGGCCTCAGTTTGTATCCCGCGCTCCATTCCTTTATTTCCCATACCCAGTTTTCGGAGAGTTCCAATTATAAAATGTCTCTGTTGTTTCCAGATGAGACCAGTTGAGAACAAGATACCTTTAGCCATCAAGAATCAATTTTACATCATGTTAACGTTCATACAGTTGTAAACGATAAACACAACCACAGTTACCTTCTCATCATGCTGCCCCTCAAAGAGGACAGTCACATCAGGACAGTGTTCTTTTAATTTTATGTTGTTAGGGACAGAGAATCACCTTGGTTAAGATATTCCCACCCCTGCAAAAAATCCACTCCAGTCTCTGGACTCTGCCTTCCAAACCTAGTCTTATTCTATCTGAAGTATCCAAGAGCAGTGATCACTCAGAAGTCCACCCAGCAGCCTGCTGAAAGCTGCAATGACAGCATGGGTTGCTGTTGCGTTTTATTTGCTCATGCATTAAACAAAAGTGAATCTTTCCCCTTATTCATGTAGAAAGACTTACAGCTCAGCTCATGTAATTTCTTCAAAGATCTCATTTATTATCTGGCACAATCTTCTAATACAATTCATACTAAGCTGTGTTTGCCAACATCCTTATGTGGACATTGCGTCCTTGCAGATGTCCCCAGTGACCTTCCTGTGACTTTGTACTTTAGAACAAGGCTAGAACTTATTCACATGTCTGTGCTTTCCTTACAGCAGCCTTTGCTGTAAACAAACGACTGGGAGCATAAAGAATTACTTTAACCTTAGCTTGCTGATTCCTTAGGCAAACTCCAGTTTATTTCAAATCAGGACATGCAGACAACACGAAGAATGGACAAACAAGACCTAGCTATGTATAAATATTGCTTCTCTGGTAAGATTCTGAAATACATGTAGACAGTGGGGCTTTGGAGACAACTTAGGGTAATGCTACAGAATTACATGAGTTACCTTGAGCAGACAGAATAAGTCAACCAGGAACTTTCCAGTAAGGAGAACATGAGAGGAAGCAAAGAAAGTCAAGGATGAAGTCCTTTCACAGACATGATTATCTTACCCTTTCCATTTGCCAATCTGTCGAAGATATAGGACTGTACTCGGCCGGAAACATCCTCTGAGTTGGTGGTGAGACCGTTCTTCACCGCTTTGAACCCATAGAGCATCACCATGGGGGTCTGACCCAACCACAGGGTACAGATGTTGCCATAGGTTTTTGCCAGCTGCAGGTTAGATCAATGCCAGAAAAATACCCATGGGAGAAGCATCAACCAACATACACACAATGAGATGCTCTCTTCCAGTGTGACATTACTGAGAGTTCAGGAGATGAAAAGGGACAGTGATTGTGTTTTGCAGTGGAGATGTTTACCCCAGTAAAGTTCTGGGCTCTCTCTGGGAACACACTATTCACAGAAATGTGAGCAAGGAAAGATTAAATGCTTTTCCCCTTTTTAAAACTCTCCCTGGGTGGCCCTTGTGATACTAACTGTTAGGTAAATGCCCCTGAGTGTTTACAGATCTATATGAGGTTTCATGTGAAATTTTACCTGCCCATTCTTCATTATGTTTTTAAACTCAGGCAACAAACAGAACTTCATAAAATTATATATTCCAGGTGTAACTCTCCTTCTAGTACAGCAGATTTCAAGTTTCAGTGGCAGGAACTCTTCCTCTTACACAGAAATATTGTCAACTGAGCCATCTGAGCATAGATCCCACCTCTGGGCATTGATGGGGACTGCTCTCAGGCCATGCTGTGGGTATTCTGAAAGGACAAAGTCCCTGACTCTAAACAAAGAAACAGCACAGCTCTGTCCTCTCATAGTGATGAACATGTACCCATCACAAAGATTTAGCATCAAGGCTTTTGAATTCCCTTTTTCTGAAGCCAACCTTCTCCAACTGCACCCACATACCCCCCGACCTGCAGGTTGCCCTTAGCACAGAAGGAAAGGTCACAACTTGGAAAAATGTATCAACACATTGGATTCTATTGTGACATCTTGTCTCAGTGGAGGATGTTGAAAATTGAAAGGATCTGTATTAACATGCTTAGCATGGACCTAATTATTCCCATTAGGTCTTTCCTTTCACCATCATTTATGTCCTCGGCTTATCTGCAGGGAGCACATCCCAGACTAGACTTCAGAGACACAACAGAGCAAAGGATTTGGCTGCATATGGGATACAATCTTGTTTCCATCCCATGACAGTAGAAGACATCCTGGTGTGCTTTTCACATCTTCTGAATTCAAGACACCTTGCTTGAAAAGACTTTTAAAAGTGGTGCCTGTGATGGGAAATCTGAGAATTGCTTTTTTCTTTCAAGCCCTAAGACTCTCTTAAAAACAAAAGTCCTTTTTGAAGCAAAACTACTATTTTCAGTTCTGTTTAAGTTGCAACACATATGAGCTTTCATATGAATCAGACTGTCTGCAGATTTTACATAACTAATTTAGCCACTCGATTTAATTTCCACAATTTACCTTCTCTCAGGATTAAGTTCTCCCTGCTACCACATAAATCTATCAACAACTATCACCATTTCTTACAGGTTTTGCCTGAATAGCTCTTGCATTCACATCTGCAAATACATACCTTTTTTAGGCTCCCATGGTCAGTTCTAAACTTTATCCACCAGAAGCTTCCAATGATGGGAAATGGCGTCGGTCCAGGAGGAAAACCACGACTCTTCCATTGCAATTTCAGGAACTGTGCACTCAGAAGAAACAAAATGAGGGATATGAGAAGTACACTTATCATCCTTTCACACCTCCAAACTCTTATCACTGAGAAAACTGCTATGAATCTGTCTGTTGAAATGACTCTGTATTGTTCTTCTTAACTCTTCCCTGTCAAAATTAAGCTTTCTGAATTTTTCACCTCCCTTCTTTCCTATCACTCTTCCTGACCTGAGAAAAGGAGAAGTCTGCCCATTCTTTAGTGCATTTAATACATCACTGTGCTGCAATATGCTAATAACTACCATGACTTTAAGATCCAGCAGAGGCTAGAAGGCAGCAACCTCAGCCAGAAACATCCCCTTGAGCAATAAATCAGCTTGATGGAAAGTTTCACTTAAAACACTAAGTGCACTCCAAGAGCTCAAGTACAAAGCTGCAGCTGTCATCCAGCTACAGACAAGGTGAAGAGTCCAAGGTGAGGAGGTAGCAAAAGTAAGCAGTCAGTAGCCTTGTACAAGAGTGGGTGCAAATGCAGACTTGGGAACCAAGAGCAATGATGTGTGGTAATCTGAGTTTTCACAGTAAACAACACAAATGAACTGCAAATAGCACAGTGAAGGATCAACCATAACTAGTACTGGTCACAAAAAGCATACCAGACCTCATATCCCAGTTCATCATGTCTCAGGAGACACCACTGAACATTCTCAGACCTTCGATTAGGTGTTACTACTAGCAGGAAGAGAAAGTGATGGTTGTTACAATTCATCGTAATGCAGAGTGAGAGTACTTAGATGAACTAAGTTAATGTACGCGAATTGTGAATTAAGGACCAAAATACAAATAAAGAAATGGTGAGATCAAGAAGGTAGAGGCAAGCACTTATGAAGCTTTCCACAAGCAGATTGTTTTAGGGAAAGTCAGTTCTTCTTGTTCCAATATCTTCATTAGGTGTGAGAAGTACCTCTCCATGCAAGTTGCTCATTATTATCTGACAAATACTGTCACAAGAGCTCATAGGCAGAGATGGCAGATGTTCAGTCAGTTCAGAAAACCTCCTTTTCTAATGGAGGTTTTAGACTATAGGAGTGGGAAGAAAATACAGGAAAAGAACAGAACAGAAACAGTCGTACCTGCCATCTACAACTTGGCTTTCATTAGTCAGTCTTCCAGATCTTTTGAAAAGTGAACGTCAGGGTTGATTAGGCCCAGAGAGATAAAGCAAGTTCCTGAGAGTCAAAGACAAGCTATGAACAGATCTAAGAACAGAATCTGAAATTCCCAAGTCTCATTCCCATACTTTCTCTATGCAACCTAAACACCTCATCAGTCTTGAGGTCCCAACATCACAGACAACAGTAGGAGGTAAAAAGCAGTCAAATTTATTTATAATGCATGTAAGCAAAGTTCTCTTTTCCTGAACTAAACAGAAACACAGAATGGGTTCTTTTGCTCCCATTTCCCAGTCTCATGTTCACTCCAGCTCTGTGCTCTAAGCCACACTCTCCCTCTCTCAGTGCTTGCCTGGACACACAGTGTCCATGTAACTCTCTTTCTTCACAGAAATTCTCACTCCGATGACCAATTAACAGCTCCTGCGATGGAGCTCTTAAAGAAGGGGGAGTGCAGGGGAGGAAGGCACAGCTAAGTTGAGAAATCCAAATTAGTGTCTCCACTGGGAAAACAACAAAGCAAACAAAAACAAAATAACAAACCCACCAAAAAAATATCCCAAAACCTGCCTAGCAATGTCTGCTCTGTTTAGCTTGACACCGGGCCAGGCAGCAAGCACACTACCATGCCAAGCAACACATGCACAGCTTGGAACCACACAGTGTTTTCTAATACATGCTGAGTCTGTCTCTGCAACAGACTGAAAATGAGCCCTGTTTTTTTGGCAGAGCAGATGACACATACCCTGGGCAGAGGTGTGCCAGGAACCCTTTCCACCCCCGCAAAGGCCACATTCATCATTTGCTTCATACCTTTCTGAAGATGCTGTTCTTTCCCTGTCTTCTTCAGCTGCTGCATTTGCTTCTCACTCCTATGACCTGAAACATTCATTACAGAAGGAGGTTTCCTCATCTGTTCAAACCAACGAAACTGAATATCTGTCATCTTAACTGGTGAGCTCTTGGAATAGTATTTGTGTCACGGGAGATTGAGAAAGATTTATGCGAAGAGCTACTGCTCACGTATATCGAAAGTATTAAACACGCAATATTGAAACAGCTTCCTTGCTTTTCCCTTCCTTGTGAACTTCAGCCCAAGCTTTTGTGAAATTGTACTCATTGTACATTTGTGAAATTTGCCTCATTGTACTTCAGCGTGCCCCCAGCTCTCACCTAGCAGAGGGAAAACACTGCCTACAGTGTCCAAAATGTCAGGCTCAGGTTAACCCTCTTGGTGGTCCCAGCCTGATTCAGCAGGACCCAGATTTCTCTCATATTATGCACTTCTTTCTACTTTTTTCCTTTGAGTTCCATCATAATCACACTTATTAATAGGCAAGTTCAAGGCTTAACTCATTTCAATTCTGGTAATTTTAAGTGTATAAATCATACCCTCACTGAGGGCATGTGCATATCAACAGCTTTCAGGGGTCTTTCACTGCCGCAAAACTTGGAGCCTTAAAAAATGATTCCGTGTGCAGATAAGAAATAGAATAGCACTCTTTTTTTTTTTTTTAACCAGATGTGATTGGCTGCATAAAATGGGAAAAAAAAATATGAAGAAATGAAGCTCTGATGCACACAAGAAGTAAGTTAGTTAGATAATTTCATGAGGCAACTCCAAGTCTCAAATAGCATAAAAATCTGAAATATTGGGTGGATAAATGACTGCTCAATTGCATAACTCAGTTCTGAGTAACAGCAACAAGTAACACTGCATTTTTTGGTAAACATATGGAAATGTCAGAATTGGCTGATAAAAACATAAAAGTTATTGAATTTCAAATTGCTTCTCTTACTTTTTTGTCATTTTAACTTTGCAAGTGTAAGAGTCATAGAACCATGCTGCTGAAAATTATGCTCATTAAATTCTTCTGTTTCCATTTTTCTGCCCCAAACCCTAAACAAATAGATAAAAGAGGCACACAGCCATGCTCCTTGCCCTCTGATGGCTGCTCCATTCCACACTTTCTGGAAAAGCATCTGCACACGCAGCCCACTAAAGCAGAAGAGCTGCATGAAACTGCACAGAGCAGTCAAGTAGTGGCTGCTCAGAAAAGTAAGGCAAGAAAATGCTGCCATGTCACTGCTGTTCTGCAGATCCCTGAAACTGCCCCTGTATCTCCTGTTTGAAATTACTACAACCCACACACACTAAAAAATTGTATTCATTAGAAAAGTAACTGAAATGAGTGTCCACACCTGTAATTCTCAGTTTCTTGAAGTTTAATTCAGCTCTTAAGAAGCCCATGGATAGCATTAAATCTTTATATTTCATGGTCATGACATACATTGAGTCCAATCAATAACCTTGATCTTGCTAAAACTTTTTGAGCTGAAAACTGCAGACTGGAAAATTCAGCAAGCCTGCTCAGAGAAATTATGATACGATTTTGTAACAAGCAACTTGTGCAATTGTATGGATTCCCTTAATATTCTGTACAGACTTGAAGATACATCATAGCATTAGCTGAGTTCTTGAACCAAGTGTCAAAAAGTCAAATGTAATACATCAGCAAGTATGAAAAGTAAGTCTCTTAAGCTAAAGTTTGCTACACATTGGTACAAACCTGTCCTGAAAGCTTATGGGATCCACAAATCAGTAAAGATTAAAAGTTTTGCCTCTTTCTTCAGTTCATTTTTTCTTTTCTACAGATCAAATAGAACCTGTGCATTGTTTCCCTTCCAAAATTTGCACCAGAAGAGTTTAAAACTTAGCATAAAAAAAAATAATAGACCAAAAAATTAGAAAACACCAAACAATCTGCTGGACAGAAAAATATTCTCTCACTAGTGTTCCACATAACCTGGAATTCAATAAAAAAGGAAAGTAGATACTCACCTAATTATTAAATTGCCCATTTTTTTTTTCATTATTAAACACATTAATGTATCTTTATGCTGCATGAATTCAGTTCTTTTTCATCTCAGAGACCATATCCTAACATACAGGTATTGTGCAGATGCTTCTTCTTCTTCTATAAAGAAAACACATAATAATTGTAGTATTTCAGAAGAGCAATAAGTAGTGTTTAACTACAGGAAACTGCCTGAGGTGATACCATTATGCAAGACTCTTGCTTAACCTTGGATAACTGTTCGATAATTGGTACTTAGACCCAGTATCAAGACTAAGAAGGAAACAAAATTCTAAGTGTAAAAAGAGACAGATCACAATTACAGATCACCAAAAAAAGAGTGGGTGGGGCTTGGCTGGCCACAAAGGATCACATGTTCCAGTTTTCTAAGGACTTCAGCTTGCGAAAACTGTAGGTTGTCTGAGAGAGATGGATACAGCAGGCATATATTCTTAGAAAGAGTTTGGATTCAGTAGAAGAAACTCATCTATAGAAATCCAAATTTTCAGAAGTCATACTCAAAAAAATAAAAAAAAAAAGAAGACCAAAAAAATAGCCAAAACCCAGGGAGAAGTTACAATTTTGATGAGATGTTGGGGGTTGCTGAGATTTTTATAGCTCTAGTCATATGTCTCCTGATTTTGCAGTTCCTAAGGCTGCAATGGATGCGTACTCAGCTTCCTCCAGGACCAGTTCCCCTCCCCATCATCGGAAATTTGTGGCTGCTGGACTTCAAACTTCATCGAGAAACTCTCACTAAGGTATTTATCTCTATGGTTGAAAATCAGTCTGAATCTATTTTAACTTACATTGTGCATTGCACAGGAACAGTCTAAACTGCTATTTTTTTTAAACTCAAGCTTGATTATTAGCCAGTTTCAAAGACTCCAAGGACCCTTTTTTTCTGTGAAATTTTGAGAGGTGCTCTTCTGAGGGACATCCTCAGTATCTGTTCCACAAAGAATATTTAACTTCTGTTCCCAAAGCACATTAGTAATAGGATAAATATTTCCAAAACCTGCAATTCAATTTGATGGCAGCAAATGAATTTAGTTACAACTACAGAAAACTCTTAAATAAATCAGTACTTGAGTGTATGCTTTTCCTGGTTTAAAGTTACTAATTTCTTGCTATTAACTCTTCAGTTAACCAATATCTATGGAAACATCTACACGCTGTGGATGGGAGGGACACCTATGGTTGTACTGAATGGATACAAAGCAGTAAAAGATGGTCTTGTCACCCACTCAGAGGAAGTTTCTGGAAGACCTCTCACCCCATTCTACAGAGATATGATGGGCGAGAAAGGTACAAGGTGTTACACCAGACTGAAACAGGAACAAGGTGTAAAGAAGATGCTGTCCTGTGCATACACACACACAGCAGTTACTGCTGTACCAGGGCATAACTGGGCTTTCATTGCAGAAAGATTCCATGCAGAGTTAAGCATGTTAAGAAAATGAAAAAAAAAAACCACCAAAAATTTCTTCTCTTATAAAGCATGCCATTGACTTTTTTTCTTCCCAATAGATTCAAAGGAATATTTGCCTGGAGAAGTTGCCCTTCAGTTGCATCACTTCTAAACTAGAAAACTGTTCATACAGACAAAGCTGTTCTGTCCTTACCAAAACCCACTACCACTCAGTTTCCAAGGTCATATTTACAAGCAGCTGGGAGTCATAAAATCCTCACTTAGAGACTAAAACTCAGAATCTAAAATTGTGGTATCTCCTTAGTGGAATATAACCTCATCTAAATCCAATTTTGCCTTCTGCAGTGAAAGGTTTTCCCTTCCTAGCAATGAAATAAATGTTTCTGTGTTCTCCAGGTATTTTCCTGACAAATGGCCACACCTGGAAGCAACAAAGACGGTTTGGCATGACTATTATAAGAAGTCTGACACTGGGAAAGAACAATTTGGAGCATCAAATTCAAACAGAGGCCTGTCACCTTGTGGACATCTTTGCAAATGCAAAAGGTAAACTTAGAAGAACAACTCTTAGTGTTTTTTCTGAAATATTAGAGGTGGTAAAAGTTTCAGAATACATTTTTATAAGTAATATAGATATTTTTCATATTAGTAGGACTTTTACTGGCTTCTTAACTGCATTCTTTGCAAAAAATGTTTTGTCTGCACAGTGGGCAATATAAAATTGTTTTTTAAAATAAGTATAGTTTAAAAAAATATTTGTTATCAACACAGTCTTGGGGACAGCTGGTAACAATTCTTACATTCAAGGAGTATAGAAAAATCCTGTTTTCTTCCATAAAATACACAATGTGTGACCTACTGCAAGTCATTTTAGGACAGCAGACTTTTGAGATTTGGCAGAGAAAGAACATCAACACAAGGAATGTATCATTCAGTTGTCCAACAAACCTTTTTTTTTAAGGTTTGGATGAAACAGAAACCAATTGAATTTTAGCAAGATGCCAAAATAAAGCAATTAAATATAAATATTCTGAGCAGCCAAATCCCTCACCCACATTTTGTTCCATACTGATGTGAAAACACAGAGAGCTTGCCTGAGGTCTCCAGCTCTCCTTGGGCCAGGCCTATCTCTCTTCCAAGAGCAACATATTCACACATCTTTAAAATGCAGATGAAAAAAGCATCTACTCCAAGTCACTGTTCAGCCCAAATCCTTCCAAGCAATCCTTTCTCAATTTTAAACTAAATAAATGTATTTACTCTTTCCAAGAGTGACCAAAAGCCTGAAGTCAGGGATCTATTTTCCATAGGAGTATAATTCAAAGGTTGTCCTTGCCATTGAAACGTGTATTTAAATTTATGATTCCTGGATTTGATTCTTTTTAATGGGAGCCATCTTACATCCCATTGTGTGAACTTTGTCTTTTCAGCCTGTGGGGGAAAAATATATATATGGTTGAATTGTCAAGCTGTTACTAGAAAGCCAAAAGGAGACAAGTCATTTCAACAGAACTGAGAAAAATAATTTTTTTTTTGTTTTTTTGGAGGAGAGGGTATATTTGTTTTTTGTTTCAATTGGCAAACTTAAATATCTGCCTCCAGATTTGAAGGCATATGTTCTAATTTATTGCTTGTGTTTCCACACAACCCAGACCACAAGTCAAAGAAGGGAAAAGAGACAAAATGTTTGTTTTCTCAAAATTGATAATCACTGTATTTTACAAGAGTAAAGAGCAGATTAAAAATTAAGATTCCCTGCACTTAAAATTCATGCAGTTAATATGTATTAAACTAGGGGTCACTTGTATAAAATTTCTGTGAAAGTAGTCTGATCCCCTGTTATTTTTGCCATTAAAGTCTTCCCCATTTTTCTCACTGTATTCTATTCCAAAGTACTCACACAACCTCCTGTATTCACAGGTAAACCTTTTGACCCCCACACTTCCATCGTCCATGCCGTTGCAAATATAATTTGTGCTGTTGTTTTTGGTCATCGCTTCTCCAGTGATGATGAATCTTTCAGCAAACTTATCAAAGCTATTTATTTTGTGATCTACTTTCAAGCTACTATCTGGGGCAGGGTAAGAATTTAATTTTCTTGTTCTTATTCCTTTAAGTGCATTTGTATTTGACAAGTCAAAACAACGTGACAATTATTCCCAAACATTTCCATGCCATCTTTCTGCAAGCCATTGTGAAGTAATAAATTAATACATACCTTGTATATGTCATTACTCTCTTCTAATCCTTCTTTATGTTCATAAATCACATATCCTAAAATTTAAATTCTAGATCATCACAGATTCCCCAATGAGTATCATTTGCAGAATACCGTGCATGTAAAATTCTTAAAATGAATGCAATTTCTAAAGTTTATGTTTCGTTTAGTCTTGCAAATACAGAAGAGCGGTTAATAAGACCTAAGCCTTCAAAGCCCTGTTCTTTTGAGAAGATATCTTGCCTCTCATGTAATTCATATTATTGTCAAGATTTTGAGTTATTCTGAGCTTCCTATAAAGTACAGGTTACAACCTCATCACATAAAGAATATTTTTAGGTTCTTAGAAGCCTATCTATTGTTTATGTTGTGCAGATTTTGACATACTGACATTCTACAACACAATCAGGTTCTCCATAAAGAGACACCTTAAAAAAATTACAGTGAAAAAAATCAAAGTTAAGAAAATCTCTCTGTGAACCAGATTCAGCCCTCAGTTACTCCAATTCACCTATTTTCAGAACCTGTTGCATTATTAAGTATTCATCCAAAATGTAAAATATAATCATGGTCTCAGTATTTAACCTCTCTGTGGCTTGTGCCTATAGCCTCTCATCCTAATTCAGAGCCCATGTGTTGCAGTGACTTCACAGTTACCAGAAAATCAAAATTCAATTCAAAAGAGCTCATGTTCCTTCCTTTCTGTCTAAAACCACAGCTGTATGATGCTTTCCCATGGCTTATGCACCATCTCCCGGGGCCTCATCAGAAAGTGTTTGCATACAACAACTTCATGCACAGTGTAGTCATGAAGGAGGTCCAGGCCCATGAGAGACAGAAGGCAGGTGATCCACAGGATCTCATTGACTTCTACCTAGCACAAATAACAAAAGTAAGTATCTATCACACTATCCGTTCCTTGGCCTCAATGCCTACTACAGACACTTGGTTCCTGTAACTGACACAGAATTTTTACTTGCACACTTTATTTGTGTAGCACTGAAGATGTTTGTTTTGGTGGGCTGCTCACTGTTTTCATAAAACAATGACAATTTCTACATGACTGATGAAATGTATGAAATTATCCACTTCATAGTCTTCTTGGGAATATACCCTACAGACCAAAGACGACCCTACTTCTACGTTCAATAAAGACAACATGGTTCAGACTGTGGTTGATCTTTTGCTGGGAGGGACAGAAACAACAAGCACCACCCTTCTCTGGGCATTGCTTTATATGGTACAACATCCAGAAATACAAGGTGAGCAAAATCATCAGAGAGAACTTCATTCAACATCATAATGAATATTATTAGTGTGTTAGCTCAATCCCTTGTAATACATCAAAATAACCCTTAAATATGGACATGAATGGTAGTACATCAACAACTGAGATCTAGAAAATGGAAAGTTAATAAGGGAAACAAACAGCTGCTTTCCCCTCCAGTTCACCAGCAACACTAGCAGAAATTAGTAGTAGCCACTGTTTATCTCACGAGAAGGGGTTGGCAAAACAGAATAACAAGTTAAAGACATTTCATATGCAATTTATCCTCCTCCTAACCTTCAAAGTGGAAGTTTTTAAAAGATACCTGATCTGATGTGTACTTATAAACGTAACAGAAATTACATCTATCATTTCAGATTTTAGTCCTTTTTTTGAAACATTGAACTGTGTTATCCTCATCACCAAGTAGGATGTGTCATCATGTGCTTTAGGGATATGCACTTCCTTGATCAACTGAAATGAACACAGCAGTCAAACCATCTGCCAATGTATTCCGTAGCAACATAATTTATTTCTCCAGTCCTGGACATTCTCACACAAAAATCTGCAGGAAAAAAAAAAGGTGTGTGGGGGAGAAAGTTAAAATATTTTCATTCCTCTCTCTGCAGAAAAGGTTCAAAGAGAGATAGAGGCTGTTGTGGAACCCTCCCATCCCATCAGCTACGAGGACCGTAAGAAGCTGCCGTACACAAACGCGGTGATACACGAGGCTTTGCGGTACAGCAATGTCACCTCTGTTGGGGTCCCTCGACAATGCGTGAGGAGTACAACTCTGATGGGCTTTCACATTAAAAAGGTACATGTTTCTTAAGGCTTTGACATTATTAATACTCAGTATTTATATGACATGAGCTTCCACAGTTCCTAACTTTGCAGCGAATGCGGCAACATGTCACAGACATGAGGAATGAAGAGTACAAAAACCAAACAGGAAGGTGTTATGATTAGCCTGGCAAGCACGTAAAACAAACCAGCTCCACTCCAGCTTAGACACGAAAACACTTCAGTAGTCCTGACAGAAGATAACATAGACAAAGGCAAACATGCGTCAGGTTATGACAAACAGAAGGTACAATGGGATGTGCCCTTGTAAAAGGCCAAGTTGAACCCAAAAACTGGGCTGCAGGCACAGTATGGCAGACTATCTATTAGAGAGAAGGAAAATAATAATAATAAAAAAGAATCAATCATACATGGAAAATATAAACGCTACTGCTTCTTGCAGGGCACGCTTGTACTGCCAAATCTGCACTCTGTGGTGTATGATTCTGAGCACTGGGCAACCCCTTGGAAGTTCAACCCAGACCATTTCCTTGATTTGGATGGCAACTTTGTGAACAAAGAGGCATTCTTACCTTTCTCAGCAGGTAACACCAGGGGTGAAAAAACTCCAAACAAAACCAACCAAAACACCAAACCAAACACCGGACATACAGTTTCTCAGTTATATGTTTCCCCCAGCTCCAAAAGCATCTTCTGTCCTTACAGAAGGAAATAGGAAATAACTGTCTTACATTAACAGAATTTATGGAACTCGGTAGAAGTTTGTGTGAACTTCTTTTACATAACTTAACTATATACAACAAATCCTTTTTGTTTCTATCTGCAGGGCACCGTGTATGTTTGGGGGAACAGATGGCACGAGTTGAACTGTTCATCTTCTTTACCAGCCTCCTTCGGGCATTTACATTCCAGCTCCCTGAGGGAGTAAAGGAAATCAATTTGGAGTATGTTTTGGGTTCAATATTGCAGCCACATCCATATAAACTCTGTGCTATTCCACGCTAGTCTGCAACATACTACAATGCAGAGGGACTTCAACCTGTCAATAACTGCATTTCCTCTAAAAACACGTATCACTATCTCAATTGCACTCAAATGTAGGTAGCTCAGTATAGCAAATTAATGAAGTGTTTTTATTTAGGTCTGACCTCAAGTACTGAACTTTTTGAAATGAAAGTAAGTGTACTTGCCAAAGCTCATATAACTGTGTCTTAGGCACATACAAATACACAATAATACATTTTCTAAAAAACCAGTATTTTCACACTCACGGTAGCAATCAATTGATTAGATGTAGGATTTTAGAGAAGTGACCTGTATCAAGCAGTTTCCTGCATATGTGCTCTGTCAGGTATCACACTTAAAATGGCACAACTGCTCTGATGCAGAAAGGATGTCTGAATAAAAAGAAATTTTTCAGTAAGCTATTACTCCTATGAGTTCACAGGTCTTTTCTTACATCTTTTTGCAGAAGGTAACAGAGTACATACACTTAGTTGTTGACTCCTTTTCCTTTCACACTCCCATAAGCATTATATAGTGTAGCATAAACTACACACATGCACAGATGATTGCAGAATGGGATCTCTCATAACTATGGTTCATTCAGAAATCCTTACACCTGTTTTTCCTTCCTCAATATCCAATTCCTATTTCATCACAACTCGAGTCCATGTGCTTTCATGAAACCTTCCTTCTTCTGTTTAGAAATACTACTGTATGATCCGGTAAATTCCTATTTGAAGAGAAAGGAACAGGCTTTCAGGAAATTAAGAAAATAAATGAAGGTGTCAACATATGTTAAAGCAGGCACAGTAGTGATTTATTACTCAGGGTGTTTTCTTTTGTTCTTTCTCCACATAAACAGATGTGGAAGGGTTCGAGCATTTAAAATTCAACTGCAAGCATCCCAAAAGCTTTCCATTTTCAAAGCTCAATAGGAGCCAGCATAAATTATGACAGGATATAGTTAAAAGTGGAAGTAGAATATTACGTATTTCTTGGACATAAAACTAATGGAAGACTTGATTCTCCTCTCAAATATTTCCGATTTTCCGGTCTTCAGTATTTCCAAACATATTCCCTTCCATTTGGTGAAAACCCCAGGTCCCTCACACACGGTAAAGTTTACTATCACAGAACAAATGCAAACAACATAATTGAATTTTTCACCTTTTTAATAAAAGCTATTTCAAAACTCTCAATGTTACTTTAATTTTATTGAGGAAAATATAACATTTAAAAAATCCTGTTTGAATAAGAAATTCAATCATAAATTAAGAAAAATTTCTTAAACTTGATATTTCTTACAGTGAGGGCAGATCTTGCATAAAACACATTCTTAGAGATTTACAAAAGCGGTCTGACATGATAGTTCAAAAGTTTTCAAGTCTTGTCTTTTTCCATTCTGGTGTTCATTAAAGAAAAACTCACCAAAAAATCCTCAATGCACCATTTGCATGGTTGCATCAAGGGCCCAAGGTGCTCAGCAGCAGGACTGGCAGTGTCGGATACAAGCTTGGACTTTCTTTACTCCAGTGTATTTTGATGGTTCTTGAGGTATGTCTTACTTGAAAAAAAGACTCTAGGTTTTACTCCATGTCACCTGCAGTTACTCTGTCAGGTTGATAACTTTTTTTTCCCAAAATATTACTTTGTAGTCATAGAATGGTTGTAGTTGGAAGGGACCTTAAAGATCATCTCATTCAAACCCCCTGTCATGGGCAGGGACACCTTACCCAAGAACAGGTTGCTCAGGGCTCCATCCAACTTGGCTTTGCATATGTGTTTTCTGGCTTTCTTCCAAAACTGTAGCTTGGGTTAAAACCTGCACATATTCTTCACCTGTATTTCTGAAGAACTGAGGTACATTATAATTTGCTGTACAATGCTACTTCTAAAAACACGGGAAGAATAAATATTCAGAGTGTATATGGTTAAAGGAGGTATTTTTACTAAGAACTCATCGTAGCCTCACAGTTAGTACCAGTGAAAAACAGTTGGACTAAGGGCATCCTCTTGTTATTTCATTTAAAACCAAGAAAAGCAAGAGGTGAGCCATTCCTTGGCTTTCCAATTTTCTTCAAATGACAGTGTGAGAACTCCAGATTACCTTTTCATCACAGTTGTAAAGGAAATCTATAAGAAAATGAGCAATACAAGAAAAGAAAGCATATAATGAGGGGGTTTTTTTTTGACAAGAATTAATTTATAAGAATTTAAAGTGAATCGGAGACAAGAAAGATTTAGAAATTAAGGACAAAATGTAAGCTTTTTCTGTACATCATTAAATCTTAAAAATCACAAATCCCATCACTTCAGTAATTAGAAAACACAGTCAAACTTCTAGAAAAATACACTGACATCCAGCTCTGCTGTTGTGATGCATCCCTTAGAAATCAGTAGCCCAACTCCTGAGGGATCTAGGCAGTTTGCCTAACTGTGGAGTTAAACCCCCGAAAGCACGGACTGATTTAAAGTTCGGTATTTAGAAAAGCCCAAGCTGTTGGAAATTAGATTCAGACATTAATTTCTGCCACTAATAATAAAACTGTAACTGCAATTTCCAGATTCTTGAAGCTTTCAAGTCCCTATGAATCTAAACAGTTTGTTCCCTTGATTTCTTGTTCCTTGATTTCAAGGAATATAAGAAACATATCTTTCAATAGATTCCTTCTCATATAATGGCTTTGCAATGTTTTATTTCAAAAACAACACCAAGAGAGGACTTTCATTACATGCTTCACCTTCTAAATACTAAAATAACAACAACCATGTGGAAAGTACATGCAGGTCTGTGCCCATTTTTGGGAAGCACACAAAATCCATACTGCTTGTGTGGTTTCAAGGACAAAATGTAGCCATTGGTCAACATGACCTAGACTAAGAAAATGAGTAAGCCAGTTCTAACCTTGGGTGAAGAGTTTTTCCCATGATTTTCATTTTGTTTAGACCTCAAAAGGAAAGACCCAAGTATCTAGATGGTCTTATTCTACCTAACAAGCAGAGTATTATCAGGGGCATGCTTTGATCCACCATTCAAACCACATATCTTTAAACAATTGTTAAAATACATTCAAAGTTCCCCTCCCCACATACTGTAAGTATTAGTTACTCATCATTCACATACAACCCTTCAATATTACACACATATCTAATCAAGCAAAACACAAAGCCAAAATATGAAATAGTTGGCATTGATCAACAGCTTGCACACTGGGAAGGATTATAAAGGTAGAATGCTTAATGGGCTAGCTGTAAGGAAGAAAATAAAAAACTAAACTTTAGAGTTGTGAAAGCTAATCTTTGAATTGCCTGTTTGATCTTCTCTTTTTGCTGTGTTTTTGTAAGTCTTTATGTCCTAGAATTTCAGAATTAGAATATGTAGGATACCAAAGTGATATCAAAGCCAATCAAATGGAGGAAGGGTACGACATATAATTAAAGCAAGCAGATGTATGGTGACACCAGGAATGAATATATCAAGATATATCCATAAAAATGTATTACTTACCTCTTGCAATACTTGTCCAAGTGTCTCTTGGCTGTGAATGCGCTTCCTGTTGAAAACCCAAACTACACTTATTTCTGCACAAAGCATTGAGGAATCTTGTAAGCATCAATTATTTATTCCACTTCCAAAAGACAAGACTGTTATATCTGGCTTTTTTGCACACCCTTCTCCTTATGGAATCTTGATACAATTCTGTAGAATCTTACTACAGTCTTATGGAGACTACAAACTGAGATGCAGTCCGGTTGTTATTTACACCAGGAGGCACTGCCTGGAGTAAGGCTTGCTACTCATTGCATTTCCTCAAAAAAACCTTGATTATTAAAAAGCTGCGTTAAATTTCAGCATAAATCCTAACACACAGCTATGGCTGGTAATTAGTTGCTTTAGTGCCATCTTCTACAGCACTAGACACCTGTTACTCAGCAACTGAAGCAAGAAGATTTAACAAATACTTCTTTTTTCAGTTATCCTTCCAACATAATCAAAGTGATAAGCACAGCAGGCAAACAAAACAGCAAAACAAAGACCTTAAAAAAAATTTCTATCAAGTGAGAACATGCTACTACAGTTATTGTTTCCAAACATCCTGTAATACCTGAATGAAAAAGACTGAAATAGAAATGCAATTAGAAGGCAACATAACTTTACCTGTCTATTTTGGTTGCTATGACCACTGTAAAATTGCCTTCTGTATTGGGCAAGTATGTAGAAGGTATAATGACATAACTTCCTGCGGGAAGCCTGCAAAATCGGCTTACTTCCTGCGAATAGCAATGAGGCACACAGCTCACCAGTGGCTCCAAGTGTAGAAAAGAAGTAGTTTGTGGTTTCCAGCTGCTGTGAGGCACCTGCAAAAAAAAAACTAAAAGATGCAAACATGCCTACCTTTTCATCTATTTCAGGTCTCACAATGTTTCATTTCCAGGATACCACAGTATGGTGTGGTCTATCTCTATTCCACTCCAGATACTCACTCTGCTGTACAGAGTTAGAGAGAAGAGGGATGGGAAGGCTTCCAGAAAACCCAGATGGCAGTATTAAGTACAGATGAATCATTCCTAGCATGTTTGTAGACAATTTATGCAACCTACTACTCCCATAACTCTAGAGCTTTCTCTGTTGTCTAACCTCACTCTTCCCTGTTGCAGCCTAATGCACTTGGTTTTTACTTCATAGATTTAGTGAACAGACTGTATCGTTCCTCTTTCCAGTAGCCTTTTCTGTACTAAAAATTCATATTAGACTTCACCTTAGTCTCCTGCAGGCATAAAAAATGCCAATCTTTCTTAACATATTGTACATTTGAAGCTTTGTGATCACTTCTGATGCTCAACTCCAGAATTTTCACTTAAGCAACACCTCTTCTGAAGCATGTTTTCTAGAACTAAAGCTGGCTTTCTCTGCAAAATAGTTACCTAACCAGCAGCTTCTCATGCTACTTTTATGTAACTGATCACTGGCACATGCCTGTGTAGAACCTGTAACTGTCCATATCAAATCATATCTTGTTTTGTTTCAAGATATCACAGTCCTTTTGATCCAACATCACTTGCCTACGGACAAGCAAGTAATTGTTAAACATGAAGAAAATAAGCTTTCATGATGAATTACCAAAAGATCTGGTCCTTGATCACCAGAACACTGAGAATTCTTTGTAAATCTTCAAAAGAGTTCATAATTTCTAAAACTAATTTAGAATATTGTAAGGATTCAGTGGAACCAATTATCTGGTTACTCTGCCACATAACTACATAGTTATTCCATATCTTTCAAGGGCATTACTTCCCAGGATCAGCCTCTGTTTCTCGTAGAAGCAGCAAATCCCTGGCAAAGTGCAAGGGGCCCTGGACTGACAGATTTAGCTTCACTCCTGGCAAATGAGCAATCGAACTGTCCAGAAGCCTTACCTGGAAAATATGGAAACCTATTGGACAACACTTGCTATCCTGGCAGTGCTGACGGAGGGTAACTTTCACACTGCTTTTGCCCAGTCCTGCAGGAACGGAGAGTGGAAAACAGGGATTGGTATGGAAGGAGGGGAAGTTCCTGCTACCTCCAGCACTTTGCCCATTTTTCCAGCTTCCATGCAGCTGCACTGTCTCCCATTCACCAGCTGGGAGTTCTTCGCAGAGGGCAGCATCTGCAGGTGGTGGCTTTAGCTCACTATCAAATGTAAGAGAGAAAAGAAACTAAAGTGTATAAAACTTGTGTACTACCAGAATATAAAAAAATCTGAACAGCTTTTAAACACGTTGCCAACAGTACATTTTGCCTCTGCATGTAGCACAAAGTTGCAGTTTAGAGTCAAGATGCTACTCATCTGGCTACTTCTGATTAGCATTTCAACAAGAGGTAGTAGCAGCTTCATGACAAAAACAAGGAACTAGAGTACTACTTACATGAATTCAAAGACAAAACAATGCTGTTACCTGGCAATCTGCACAACCCTTCATTCACATGCTACACTTCATATATTTATGTGAACAACTGTAAGAAATGTTCTGTTTCATTTCAAACCTACCTGAGAGAGATCCTTCCTGTTGAAAATACACGAAGCAAGAAATTCCCTACTGCATCTTTCAGAAAAGTGCTGGGAACAACAAGATAAAAGCCAGGCGAAAGGTCACAGCACACATGGACTTCTCTATCATAGGAATGGCAGATGGTACCTACAACTGGAGGAGCAGAGAGGGTCTTTGGAAGGTTAAATCGTTTCTTCTCCACCTAGAACAGATGCATAATGATGCATGGTGGTTTAGAAAAAATGAGTAGTTTCTAATAAAACTAAAAATTATCAAATATTATTTAAAACACTGTTAAACATGCATACAGTTATAAAAAGAAATGAGGAGTGTATCAGCAGAAAAGCTGAACACCACGGAGGAGTAGGAAGAGTTAATTTTCAGGAACAGTAAATTTAGGAATGGTCTTTAAATAATCAGCCTGAAATGTCATGCACTAGTTTGGAACAATCCCAAATGCACAGTGATAAGAAGAAAGTATTAGTCCACTAAGAGTTTGTACAGACATTAACTGTGAGATAAACAGAACCATTCCAGCATAAATCAGAGATGCAAAAAGGCATGACCCATTGAATTGTATCAGTGCCACAAGAAATGAATGATTTTGCTCAAATGTTTCAGCAATGCTTTAAAGCTTCTATTTGCAAAAAGAAAAATGTCACTCACATATTACCTTCCAGACATGCAAACCCACAGCCTGGTAATTCTTCCCCTGCATGCCTTCGGTCAAAGATGGATTTTTCTCTGCTAAATGAGTTGGATTTTGAATCCTTCCAGCCCAGTCAGTGCTGTATTTCCTGTGTTTCTGCAGCAGAGCAATGCACACCTCACTTGTTTCACAGACTCTCAGCCAGAACTTGGGGTTGGTAGGGAAGCTGCTGTTGTTACGGCAGCCACCTGCAGACTGGCCTCTCACCCAGGATCCAAAAAGATTCTGTGAGTGATACAGCACTTTCTCTAAGGAAATAAGAAAACATGGTGCAGATTCCAGACATGGGAGGTACTTAATTTCATACAACAGATATACAGCAGAGGTTGCCCAGCCCAAACTTGCTGTCATAGCCCTGACACTTTCTCTAGGCAGAAATTCATGACCAAGACTTTGAGAGGCATGAGAATTAGTGTCACAACTGGCAATGGCAGACTGATGATACAATTTTTACAAGAAACTGTTTCTAGAAATCTCAAGTGTATCTACCACTAAAAAAAAAACATCACAGGGCTGTCCAGAACAACAGCTTTCTAGACAGAGAACACTAATCTCTCAACCAACTAGCCAGTAACTAGGTTTCAGAGAAATATCAAAACTTCAGTTTCCTCTTGTCTTTCTGTTCTTCCCAGTGGAGACAGAAAAGGCCTACGGGTCTAAAGCAGAAGGAAAAACTGAGAAAGGGAAATTAAGGTCTAGTTGGATCCATTTACAATTCAAATCAGTCCTTCCCATTGACAAAATATTATTTGTATGAGAAGGATGTTTTCTCATACTACACCTGTATAGAGGCTCTGAAGTCGTCCTTCTTCATTGACTGGAAAACCCATGGTAATCTCATCAAATTCCCTGAAAAATTCTTCTTCATCAACCCAGAATTCTCCCTCTTGGATCTGTGAGAGGAGTTCTGAAGCAACTACTGGATCTACCTGGCTCCATCCTTCCCCACTGCACATAAGACAAAAGTTAACATTTAGTTCTTTGCCCAATAGAGTTCCAGAACAAATAACTTACGGAGCAGGACAGTAAGAAGAGATTTCTTCAATTTATTGTCAAATACTTGCATTGAATATTTCTGCACACACATTGATGTTCAGTGAGAGGGATCATAGAAAGTATGAGTCACAGCATATTAAAGAAAACCTAGAAACAACGTAACACCTGACTGGGCAAAGCAACAGATCTCTGGGTGAAATAAGTGCTTTACTTACAATAGGCAGTACAGTCTGATGTGTGAGAGCAAAACAAAGATTTTCAACAGTTGTTAAAAACAGTGACAAAAAAAGTAAAACAAGCTGCACAGATGACTGTTCTGAAAGAATTTTAATGCTGTACATCAAAAACTGTCATTTGTATAAAGCAGCTGGTTATCCCCATGAAATCTGCTGGCTAAGTCATGATAAACCAAGAATTTAAACACCTCATTATTTAGGGGCCATTAAAAGCTAGTAGTTTCAGTATTTTTCATGGTTTCACTAACAAAAAAGAATAGTTCTGAACTTGAATAAAACAGGGTTTTAAGGCCATCCAGTGAAACACTATCCTCTTGCAACCACATGGCAACTTACTGTTTGCCAGAGAAATTACAAGAGACCAATTGTATAACCAAAACTCTGTGAAAAGCAAAAAACATCAATGGAAGTCTCAATTAATACAACTAAACCAACTTTTTAACTCGGGGGAAAAAACTCTATTTCTACAAAAATTTTTATTAATATAATCATCATATTGTTACCATATTTTAATGTTGAACACTTGCTCCTTGGGTCAAGAATTGCATGTTCTTTTGTACAGTCAAAACATCCTAATATTTTTCAAAATAACCTAGTGGGGTCTGCCCTTTCATTCTTGTTACTTTGCTATATGAACTACTGCACATATTTCGGCACATATTTCCTTTAACAGATCTCTTCTTTATTTCTACTTTATATGGACTTGGTTCCAGCGTCTTCTACTCCTACTAATCTACAGAAACGACAGCACACAAGCAACAAACATAAGCATCCTTCATTCTGCTATATTTTGTTTTATAAATACTGCTTATCTTGTTTTCTGCAACTGAGCCAAGATCACATGACAAGAGTCAAGTAAAACTGAGTGACTGCAAGTCACAAACATGATCAAAGATACTTAGATCAACTGCAGAATCACAAAAGAATCACAAATGTCAGAAAAAGACAACAAACCAACACCTTATGTTTATCTCCATGAGAAGATATGATTTGATAAAAATGTTATTACAAAAATTTAAATTACCAGGACTAGAAGACCAAAATTACCAGCCTCAGAACCAATGAGCAGTGTGAACTACCAACTCTCTAAAGGACTGCACCCACAATGCACTCTCCTCCACCACAGACTATTAGCAGTGTTTGCCTATGTCGTACACAGACATACTCTGTGCTTCAGAACTTTCACAAGTGATTTTCCAAACGAAAAGAAACCTACTCACCCCTCACACCAGGGCCCTTTCCAGCACCGCCTCCCCCAGGGATTTCGTATTCGTAGTAGGAAGATTTCCTTGCCTGACACATCAGAGAGATTCAATGTATCTATCACAATAAAGGCATGAAATTCTCCTAGTTCACTTGCACCTGAATAGAAGAAAAGCATTTGAAAATAAACAAAAGAATGTGTTCCCTATTTTACAATGACATTAAACTATCCTGTGAAATAAGGGAATTTTGAAATAAAAGAAATTTTTTTTTTAATCTGTATTAAAACAGCACCAAAAACCCCCAAATGGCTCATTTTGGTTGTGACTATATAGAAATAAACCAAAATTTTAAAGCTTTTTAACTGACTCCTACATTTCAAATACCTATGTATTCACCCTACTGAAATTCATTTGGGTTTTTAAGGCTGGTTTTGAGGTGCTTTTTTGAGAGGTGCAGGGGGTGTGCATTTGTTTTTGAGAACTGGCCATATTAGCATCTAATATAAAAAGCACTTCTCAAAAGCACCCTCCATCTTAAACTCAGTAACATACTTAAATCTTTATTTATTCAAACTTATATAAAACTGCACCATGAAACTGCCACAGTACTAGAATTATCACTTGCATTTGCTAGCTGCTTTGTGCTTTGAAGCCTTTTAAATAAAGACATTTACTATCACCTTGTCTGGAATTGAGGACTGAGCAGCTTATTACACACTGTTCCTTCAGATTCATTAGTCTTCTAAACACTGCTTTCTCCAAAATCATGCCAGTCTTCTCTTTCTTCATGTTTTTTCCAGGGCCTTTCAGGGTCCATCTTTCAGCAATTCCTCCAGTGAGATCAACCAAAGCATCAGCCACCTGTCCTGCCCACAACTGCTCATAAGATCCATGCACTCTAATAAAAACAAGAAAAAAGGAAAAAGTTTGTACAGGCAGCAGGACTAAAGAAACACAGTTCTTAGGTACTTTCAACCCCACCCTATATCACTATATCATGACTGTACCTTACCTAATATCCCAAAATAGGCAAGAGAAAGCACATACTATTTTATTTATATAGAATACAATGCCTGAAGAGTATGTAATACATCAGATATTCCACTGTTTGAAGTCTATTACAATTAATTCCATCCTACATTAAAACTGCTGTAGTCTAGTACCAATCGTTTGTACCTATCCATGCTCTACAGCATCTTTTGTGATATACTAACTGCATTCTGTATAAAAAAAAAATTTTTTCCTCTTCTTCAATTATTCTTTGTTCACTCTGCACAAACAACCAGAGCAGCACTTCCTTCAATGATCTAAGCAAATCAAGAGACTAATTTACCTGATGCAGCAAATGCAAAAATTATAAGATTGAATAGTAAGATATCAGCAGAAAACAAAGAATATTACAATTCAAACTTACAGAAAAGCTTTAACATTACATTGCTGCTTTACAACTTCTGCTCAATGTATCCACAGCTGAATAAATTACTTCATGCTTGAAGTCTTTCTCTGCCCTCTGCTGGCAACCACACAATCTTCCATGCAAGTTCTTGTGGACATTAGGTGTCTACCTTGTCAGTGCACTTTGTCTTCAAATTGCTTTGCCCATCTCGAGAGCTTTTATATGGATGTGTCATAAACCATAAAATAGCTGTATTTGCAAATACATTAACACTATGGTTCTTTCTTGTTAAAATAATAAACTATCAAATTATGCAAAAGAGCAGTGAAGTGAAACTCACACAACCAGAGCCTCAACTAGCATTAACTCACATAATGTTGTTGCTTTCCAGGAAAATATTTGCATGCTTTCTCCTTTTCATTGAGCTCTCCTCTTCCCTAGTAAAGTTAATAAATTAGATGACCAATGGACAGCCACTTAATGAACATCAACTGAATCCTGAAAATTCATTGCAGCTCTTACTTTTCATCAGAATTTTTCCCTAAGACTATCTTACCTCATATGCAATTAGAAAGACACTTTACCGATCTACAGTTAAAGACGAACTTCTGCACAAGCCAGGATGGGATCACCAACAGCCAGGAATTCATACTGAACAGATCTATGCCCAAAGCAGTTAGGTAAAACAAGCAAGCAGAAGGGACACACAAGTATTGTACTCTATCTTTCTCAATAACAGTGTTCACATACTTTGCATAAGCTTTTTCCAATAGTGGAAGCCAAAACAAATCCTCTGTCTGACACTGGGAAAAGCAGAGTTTGCCCCCAAGGCAAGGCAAGCGATCATCAATGGTCACTTCCACCCAGTGCCCAAACTGCCAGACCCGACAGGTGAAACAGCCTTGGTAGGACTCATCTGTCCAGCTGGGCTGACCAGGAGGGATTACCTAGAGGGCAAAAGCCAAAATCAAGACAAAAAATGAGTTGTTTGGGCTTTTTTGTAAATAAAACCAGTTTAAAATATACTGAATATCAATCATTTGTAGTATACACAGGAAAAAATAAAACAACAAAACCAGTAAAACTAAGCATAACGAAACTGATACTCATATGGCAGTTTGGGACTCCAGAACACTACACAACTGTCACTTAGGTGAAGAAAACTTCTCTGTACCTTGTTCAGTAAATATTTACTTTTCTGCAAAGCTACACAGGCACACAGGAACCAGCAGTCTCCCAAAATTCCTTGTTTCACTTGCACATCCTGCAGGTTGTTTGAAAATAATCGAGGAGAAGTACAAATGTCCTAGAATTAAAAGAAGAGGAGTTAAAGCCAAGTCTTGCATGACATTATAGGAAAGTCTGTGTTTCAGGGACTGGGAGGGCTCCAGAGATCTCTCACAAAACAAGGGAATTTTTATTTCTAGAAAATTTCCTTTTCAGCAATAACAAATTAATGTCTTGTGACTATTTTGCAGGTATTTTGTGTGATGCAAATCTAGTTCCCCATGAATTTTTGTACACAAACATTACCATCAAGTACAACCTTAGCAGAAGCAGCAATAAGCAACATAATTTATCAGCTCCTGGCGAGACTTATGATGAACTGTGACAGAGCTGATGCCACCCACATTGAACAGAATGCTCCAAGTCACAAAAATCTTCAAATTAGCATAAGGCAAAAAACCTTTCCTAGGGCAAATAAAAATAGATTAGTTGGTTACAGAGAGGTAATTTCAAATGTAAAGTCCTGAACACTCAATCATATCTGAGAGTTTTTTAAATGGTTCTACTTACTTATAAACACTGCAAGAGATGGAAATTAAGTGATCAGCCCAGAGCAACAACCAAGGTGTAAAGTACAAAAGCAGGAAGCTGCACACTGTGAAGTTGTTTGCCAGTTGCACCTGACACCTAACAGCTCTATCGCTGTTCTACAGCCACCCCCAGATGCAGGGGAGAAAATACAACTGAAGACAACATATTTCTGTGTTCCATTACATTTTTATAGTCCTTTTTTCCCCTGCATGCAAAGGCAGTATCATAAATACTTCACTTTAAATGAGTGCACTGCAGAAAAGCATTCTAAAGCTTTTAGCTCTCATATGGCTTGCTCTGCAACCCACCTGTAAGTTTAAAAGCAATACAAGTCATATGACAAGTTAGGAACTTAAAAAAGTTTTTTTTATCATTAATAAAGAAATCAACAATCAAAAAAGTGCAATATGCTTCTGAAAAATTCTAAAATTCAATTATTTGTTTTCAAGACAGTTATGCAATATAGCAAAACATTTGGGAATGACATAATGCTGTATTCTAACTTGCTATATGCATTATTTGCATAACAAAACATATTTATAATAAAATATCAGAATTTCTACTAGTGCCTGTAATTTAAAATCTCTACCAGAGGATTTAAACCAAACCTACAAACAAGCACCTAGACTCATAAACTGTAACTCATGTATTGTTAACCCTGACATACACTGGTTTTATCACTTCTATATTTCTAGACAATAAAAACACCCAGAAACAGTCATTCAGGGCTAACTTACATTTACTACCTGAAAGCCCAGTTCTGCTAAAATCACAGCTTTTTATAGCTTAAAACTCACCTTAGGTCTCAACCATGATATCTCACCCCTGAACTGGGCAAGAGGAGTACAATAATCAAAAAATATAGAGGTATCGCTGGCAGGAAACGTGGGGTCTGTGTAAAGGTCTCTTTTCAGCATTAATTGCTTTTTCTCTCCCAGCATTTTCAGCACAATGCTAAGCAGCTTTGCCGGCTATTCCCACGACTTTACATCGCCAGGCACAAATCTGCAACAGAAGCGAGTGTTACGGGGGAATTGCAACAGGGAAACAAACAGGCACGAAGGATTTAATTAGGGTTGGGGAGCCCCTCATTTTAACATGGAGCACCCTGACCCACCGCACCGCTGGTCCTTCCAGCACCCTGCACAGCTCTGCTGGAGGAGAAAAGGGTGCTCTGAGGAGACCCGCACCCACCCACGTCCCTTCCCCCGCTCCGCGCACACCCTCCCCACAAGGCTCCCCCAACACCCTTCTCCTCACACCCAGCCCCAACAGCGCCCCTCAGCTCACTCCTCCTCCCACACACGGCCCCACATCCCCACAGGCTGTCTCCGCCCGGCCGGCCCCACACACGGCCCCACATCCCCACAGGCTGTCTCCGCCCGGCCGGCCCCACACACGGCCCCACATCCCCACAGGGTGTCTCCGCCCGGCCGGCCCCACACACGGCCCCAAATCCCCACAGGGTGTCTCCGCCTGGCCGGCCCCACACACGGCCCCAACATCCCCACAGGCTGTCTCCGCCCGGCCGGCCCCACACACGGCCCCACATCCCCACAGGCTGTCTCCGCCCGGCCGGCCCCACACACGGCCCCACATCCGCCCCCTCACCGCGGGGCGGCCCCGCCGCCGCCATTGCCCGGGGCGCCGTTACCCGGCAACGCCGCCGCGCGCTGCCCCGCCCACCCCGGGCTGACGGACAGCGCCGCCCACCAATCAGCGGGCGCCACGTCGCGCGCGCCCCCTGTTGGCGCCGCCCGCGCTGAGGGGAGCTGCGGGGCGCGAGCGCCTTTGGATCATTCCCGGCGGGAATTCCCGGCGGGAGCGGGCAGGAGCTCGCAGTGTCACCGGAGCTGCTCCTGCAGGCGGGGCAATGTGACCCAAACGCTGCTGTCGTGAGGACTGTGACCCAGAAGCCCTCGGAGAAGTTGCTGGCCCTCACCAAGTCCGGCACAATGGCAAAGATCACGTTGTCGGATAGCTTATTGCTATATAAATGTCCAAGGACTGAACTGACATAGAAAATACATCTCATACTCTGACAGCTACTGCTGACCAGGGCCATAGGGAGAAAAATGCCCTAAAAAATACTGCCTTGCTCAGGCCAAAGGGCAGAAATGCAGAAATAAGGGCCCCACGGGACCGTCCTTCAGCACACCGAGGTTTTGGGACACATCAAGGCTCGCTGAAACAGCCGCTTTCCTTTTGTGTGTTTGGGCCTTCCACGCCAGTGTTTGTCAAGGGGCTCAGATGTGGTCAATAAAGCAGACCTGGGGTTTACCAAACAGCCTGTTTTTCACACTTGCCCGTGATGTGTTTGAGTCCACGGGTTATACCAGCTGGTCCGTGGGTGGAGGGGCTGCCTGAAGGAGAGAGAGCCACCGAAAAGATGGGCCGGACTGGTTTGTATCAGAAATGAGAGCAGAGCTGCCCCTCTGAAGGCAGCGGGAGCGGAGGGAGATGCCCGCGGGTACCTGCGGCAGCTCCCTGCCCGCTGGCTGATCCAGAAACGGGGGCTCTGCCCGCGCCAGGCCCACTGCACGGGCGCCAGGGCACGCCGCAGATTTATTCAACAAACAGGACTTTTCACATTCAGTTCTGACCCTTCTGGGAGCACAAGCATTGCTGGCAGTAAGAATAAGGACCCCTCTTGTCCGCGGCTCTTGCGAGGGAGCTGCAGCTGCGCGGGAGCCGACACAGGAGGGGTCTGTTGGGGGAGGGAAGGGGAAAAAAGGCCTCTGTGTCAGGAACAGTGAGGCTCTGATGTGTGACTTCACCCTTGTGTTCTTCAGGAAACAGCGATCACAGACCACAACTGCATAGATTCCATTAAAGGACAGATTCTAGAAAGCAGGATGAGGGTTGAGCTCTAACTATAAATACAGTAGGCCCAACTTGGAACAGTTAACTAGTTAAACACATAACTATTTATTTATGAAGTTATTAGAAAAAGGAAAGAGTTGGATATTATCTTTGTCTCCCAGATACTTACATGCTTTTCTTGCCTCGCTGTGTACTTGGAAAGGGGAAAATCCATCCATTATGCAGCTGGTGGTGTTTTTTAGTGTTAACCTGAACTCTTTAGAAAAAAGCAGCAGAGAATTTTCCCTGTTGCCTCTTGGCAATCCTGCTGAATTAAACTACTCCTGGAAATGGAAACACAAGTCTTGTTAGACAGGACATCTTGAAGATAACATTTTAAGACAAAATGACACTTGCCCTTTTGTCAACCTATTTCTTAGTTCACCTTTACGTAGGTGCTTCTCTCCTTGCAAAGGAGGAAAGCAGACACCAAGAGGCTGAGTCCCATTGCTATATAAATTGAAAGTTAAGAGGGATTTTCATCCACCTAAATAGCCAGCTCTTTTCCATGTGAATGAAGGCAATCCTTTACAATAGTACTTGACATTTTCAGGATTGTTTGTCATGTTTTGCGTTTCATCAACCCCACGTTTCCTTTTGTCTCCAACTCCTGGTCATCCAACAACAGGGAGACAAGTAGAAGAGATCAAGCAGCAGTGGCTGGGCCCAACATGTGTGTTGGTTTAAGCAAATTTGGACACACAGAAGTTGTTCACAACGAAGCTCTTCCAATTCTCTGGATCCTGATACCAGAATCAGGAAGGAACAGGCTTAGTCCCTGCAACATCACTCAGCTGACGGTGGTTGGAGGTGTATCAGAGGAACAGCACACAGTGCCTTTTTGCTTGGGGTTATAGAGCTCCCTCATTACCTCAGGCAGACAGACAGCTCCAAACTTCCAGCCTGGGTACCACAGCACACAAGAGTAAGGTGGTACAAGATACCAAAATTAAAACTGCACAAAGCTAATGCTCCCCTAGATTATACAACGGAAATGTCAACTTTAATTCCTCTGACACTTTCCACCAAATCATACCCCATCTCCCACCCTCTTTTATCCCCTCCCACTCTTCCTTAAGACCTCGCATCTCAGTAATATGCTTTTGGAAAAGTGTCTGATGCTCTGCAGAAACCACTAATGCCATTCCTTATTTAGAGAGAGACTTGTCCTTAGTATATTAGAACACCTTCCTTGTGGGGCGCAGAGCACATATGTTCAATATAATCCTAATTATCTGGACAAGAAATCCAAGGTGTAAGACTTGAGTTTTCCAGTTCAGAAGGTGCATGCACAAAGAGGAGTGAGGAGAAGTGTTCTCACAGGCTCAATCATTTATTACAACCACTTAGTCTCCCTCTATATAGAGTGAAAAGTCACCTTCAGAATATGGAATAGCTTTTCTCTACACTCCTTTATCTATAAGAAGTTGCCATGTCCAGACATACTCCAACTGGTGCCCAAATTACTACTGTAAATTAATGAAAAAACAAGATGAATGCACAATAAAAAATTCTTTGTAAGTTGGTGTGGAATATACAGCAGTATTTGAGGTAATTTTTGAGAAACAGTGTGCAATTTCCACTTCAAAAGGATGCTGAAACATCATGTTCCACCCCAGAGCTAAAGCAGTACATCAAGTATGGAAGACATACCTTGCAGCAAGAGACCAATAAATGTGTTTTCTTTAACAATTAAGAAGTACCAACACAAGAAAGAGGTAAGTTTATGTTATGTTTAAGAGTAAGTAGTTTATGTTTCACAAACAAAGCAGTAGGTTCCAGAACTGAAAGCTGAAACTAGACAAATCCAAACTAGAAATTAGGTATGCATTTTAGGAACGCACATAATCAACAGCTAAACCAACTTACCTGGGGCTTCAATAAAACCAGTGTCAAATTGTGTCCTCCCAACAGAAAATAATTCTGTGTCTCAGAAGACAGTGGCTTGATAAATCTCACACTGTGATTTCTAGTGCAGTTTCTTTTATACGCAGTTTGATATGGTGGTCATGGTGACTTTCAGCTTTTATCAATCTACAGTAAAAAGTGTGAAAACAAGTGTCATGTGATTTACAAGTGTTGACCGTACCGCATTGTTTTATCTTTGGACAAACAGAGAAAACAGACTGAAGAAGTGTATTTGACCTGCGTGAACTGTGCAGCACATGTGCTTAGATCTACAGAAGGTCCTGTGTTATCTGCAAAAGGCAATGGCCAAGGTCACTGCAGTGCGAGAACATGAGAGAGTTTTGGTTGAATCAGAATATTTGGGAAGCTTGCTAGAATTGCTCTTGGTTAACTGAGTGCCTGGCTAGGATGTTGCAATGTATCATGATAGAAAAATTACTGATACAAGCTTAACAGAGTAATACTATAGCTAACAAGAATTAAATTTAACATATCAACCAACATGGCTATGAAATGCTAAAAAATTAATTTAGAAATATTCCAGTTTTATTAAAGGGTTTGGCTCTTCTGAACTTTTCCACAAGTGATACTTCTAGATCCCATGTTGCCCTGCTCAAGCCTGCAATGAAATAAAAGTAATAGTTTTAATTTTCAAAATAAAAAAGATAACCCAATCTCTTGGCATCTGTTTAAATAAAAACGATTTGTTGTACTAACCTGACTTAAACAGATCAGAAGTCAATGTACCAGAGATAAGGCAAATAAACAGTTTCTATTTAATCACAGTCTAATTTGCCTGTCAATGTGAAGTCTACAACAAATCAAGAGAGAAAGTAGCCTGAAGCACTAATTTATTTTGTGTCAACGAAAGTAAGGCTTATCTCTACAAACTTGCTGCCAATTCCTGGCTATCCAAAATAAAAACGTACTCCTTGCTCACAGGAGAAACAAAAGTACCTGATGAAGGATGCATGGAATACTTTCCACAACTCTTACTCTGCTTCTATGTTTCAGAAAATCAGTCTTAAGAAAAAAGTCATTTGATGGGATTTCACAGAGATGATGGGAGCAGAAACACTGAGATCTCTTTAAAAAGGAAACAGTCTGGTTTGGCCAGTATTTCCTTGCTCTGATGGGTGTATGTGCAAACACACAGCTGATCTGATGTGTCTCCATCAGTTGTAGTAACAATAAATAATATTTACTTTTGATTATTTGCTTTTGCCACCTCTCCAGCTTCTTCCTGTGCAGCTTTTAAATAGTTTCCAAACTCCCTCTGTGCTGCACCCCAGAAAGGACAGAACAAAGACAAGGTACCAAGTTAGCTCTTCCACACAGCTATAGCAGAGACACTAAAAAACTGCCCAAAAGGCTGAACTTGTCACAAAGCTTAGTTTAATTTGACAATCATCATAAGGCATCCATGTAATGAAAAATTTCCACCAGGGTCACAAATATTCTCCCATGAAATAAACCGTGTTAAAACAGAGGCCTGTGATTCCAAAAGATGCTAGTGGTTCCTGGTCTTGGCCAGGCTGCCGCTGCTGGCAGTGGGGTCCAGGAGGGGCAGCACCAACAGCGGCAACTCCGGAAGTGTGAAGTCAGCTTGTACAAATCTCTTTCAATAGAACAACAAATGAAAAGGAAAGAGATTTGTGCAGAAAACATCATTCTCCATCCTTTCTGGGAAAACAAAACAGAATTAAAGAGATAATCCCATTCAAGGAGCAAATAGCAGAGCTTGGAGTTCTGATTCCCAACAATGCTGATGGCCCATTTTTAAAACTAATGAAGCAGTACAGAGGCCTGAGTTCATTATTGCTTTATCCCAGTTCAGCCCAGGCTAAGGCTATGGTGAAGTCCAAATTAATTTAAAGCCAGAAAATGCAGATCCAGTAACAGCACCTAAGTCCCCATCCACACATGGGTGTAAACAGATACTTCTGGTGAAGAAAATAAACAACCCTCCCAAATTTCCCCCTCTTCCTCTTCTATGCAGATCCCCATAGCAGGGCTAAAATTTGCCCTGAAGTATAAAACAGTTTCTCTCACATCTCTGTTAGTTGAGCCTCTTCCAAATGTTTCACCTTTTATTCAGACTATCCTGGTGATTCATCAGCTCAGAGATGCCTCATGGGAACTCACAGAGAGGCACACAGGTACCCACATGTTAAAAATGTTGTGGCACAGAGTCTATGAACCATCACCTGTACTCTGTAACACCCAAGGACACTTTGCCCTCAGCTTCCTGAGACCGAATGGCGCAGACGGAAGACAAACATCTCCCCATCCTGCATGGCTGGCCAGTGATCCAAAGAAACAGCACACCAGGTAAATGAAATGGCACCTTACTCCCACTGTAAGTCAAAAAACAGACTCGGGTAAAGTGGGGCTTAAAAGTTTCACATAAAGAAAAATGGTGCTTCCCTCAGACATGGCATGACAGGGCAACTGTTATTCAGGCAAATGTTATTCAAGCAAATGTTATTCAAGGCAGTAAAATTTTAGCATGGCTATTGCCAGGGTTGATTTACAAGCCAAGATATGCTGGGGATCTTAAAAAAAATTAAAGGTCCTGTTAATTCTTCCAAAAGGACAGAAGACACCCAGAGTGTATCTGATGAATACATGTGCCACACATTCTGACACACTAACCAAGGCTGCAGCTAGACCAGAACTGATGGCATTTGGGCACTTAATTTTACCATTTTTGAAAATTCGAGCCTACACATTTCATTATTGCTTGTCCCATTGAGTGCAAAGGGAAAACAGAGGTTAGGGTTAACTACAGAAGGATTTCAAATCCATCATAAGGTTTCCCTGTTCTTCTTTATATACCTTTTTATATATATATATAAAAAGCATTATTATTACTATTATTATTATTATTTAGCCACCTGTGGGCAGGGGGGAACAGGAGCTATTTAAAATTAGTTTCTTATTGAAGTATTAATCCCCTTCCTCTCAAATCACAATACCTCCGGAAGGAGCACAACATCAAAACGTGTTTGCTGCCACTGACAATTCCTGAGTCTCTCCTTTGCAGAACTTTAGCCCAAATATCAGGACAATGGTAGCTTGACACATACACACTCCCCAGCAACATACACACAGCAAGTAGGACATGCCTCAGTGGCTTCAGACAAAAAAAGAAAAAAAAAGAAAAAAAACCCCACCAATCAACAAATTCAGAGAAACCATCCAGAAGAACCTCAGGAAAGGGAACTATCCACTTTCCATGCAGAAGCAACTGCCCAGGAGTCCCTGCCCAGTATAAACTGAACCAAAATATCCATCACACAGCTGAAGGAGATCTCTGAAACCTGGCAGTGTCACACGCTGGATACTTGAAGGCACATTTGCTTTGTGTTTTGGGAGAGAAATCCAGTTACAACGACACATGGCAGCTGCAAGGCTGAGGGAAAGGAGGCAACGCTTGGTATTTTTCCTCTGTTCCTGTCCCCATTTTCAAGCTTTGTGGCTGGCATGAACTGGTGATCTAAGCAGACACGTTGACATCCCTGAGTGAAATGGCACCATTTGTGGCCTCTGAGACTTTGTCCTCAAGCACCATTGCTGGTGTGTCTGTAGTGACTGCCGTAGTGTCTATGGCAGGAAGTGGATTCAAGCCCTGTGATAAGATCTGTTGGATCGTTTTCCGCAAATTGGGGTGCAGCTGGTTTTGGGTCTGGTAAAAAATTTCTAAGGCAAAAGACTTGAGGGTGCCAGTGCAAAGGTCCTCATAAAGTGGAATTGTGTACATCCGAGACATCTGCAAAAAAGGAAAACTGGATAAAAACACTTCAATAAAAGTCAAGAAGTTCAGATCTTCTACAGCTACACTCCAACAGCCCTGAATAACTTCAGACTGGAGACAAGCAACATGTTTCTTCAAAAGACAGATAAGTCTATTCTAAGTAAGTCTAATGCAAAGATTTTTATGAATGATAATAAAAAAAATCTGCTCTCTGAGCCTGAGCTACTCCCACAAATAAGAGAAAGGCCAAGTAGAAGAGGCCACACTGAATACATGCATTAACCTTTTGCTCCTGCACAATAACAACTACTGAAAGGAACTCGATGAGCCCTAGCCTTGCGTGAAGTGTAAATATTCAAATAATCACATGATTTAGTTGTGTGAAAACTTCTGGTCTGGAAAAGCCAGGACTACTACAAAGCAACAAAAAAAATGCATGGAGCAGAGCTGGGACAAGGGTATTGAGTCAGGCTAGAAAAGCAGAGATTATCTGTAGGCATTTCAATGTACATCTGCCCATTCCTCCCCACCCGCTAGCAGGTGAGCCATGCTCAGCCCCTTCGCAACACACCTGGGCTACACTTGGCCAGGAAGCAGAAGTTCCAAGGTCTTTCACGTCGCATGTCTCATGCACATGTCTCATGCACTGAGAGGTGCAGTGATTTTAATCCAGCAGTTAGTACCTGGTTTTCCAAGAAGCGACGAACTTTGTAAAGGTCTGGATAATAGTCATTTCGGACTACAATCTGCAACCAGCGGATACGGATTTCTGCATTCATGGAGTCCAGCTGAGAGGAGTAACATTCCGAAAGCTTTTTTATCACCTCTGAAGAGAGCACATACACAGAGAAAGAACTATGACCTATTTTGTTGATTTTGAGGGTCATCAGAGAGTAACAAATCATAAAATCACAGAATCATAGAACAGGTTGGGCTGGAAAGGACTTTTAAAGATCACCTAGTTCAACCCTCTGTCATGAGCAGGGACATCTGCCCATCTGACTAGATCAGGTTACTCAAAGTCCCATCCAGCCTGACTTTACATGAATGACAAGGTCAACCAGAGATAGGGCTGTTTAGAATTCTGTCATTTATTCCAAGACTGATTTTCTACTGTCCTGATAAGAGTACTCACCATGTGGGAGTGGTGATCCATCAAGCAATCTGTCAAGGAAAAGCACAGTTTGGAACGTTCTCCATTTAGTGAGGTCAACACTGCTGGCAGCAGCAACAGAGTCCAGAGGCTCTGTGGTCCAGAGTTTGAAGAGCGTCTCCACTGGTCTCGTCAGACTGGATCCCTGAGATAAGTCTGGCTCAGCTAATGGCGGTCCTGTAGCATTGAGCCAACGTTCAAACTCCAGTCCTGGAATGAGGAACACCAAAAATGTGGGGCAGGGATCTCTGCAGGTAGCTTGGCTGCCTCAAGGTTCAGGACTGCATCCAGCATAGCTAAGAGAGGTTCTAACAATAACCAATCAGACCAATGTATCGCTACAGCTGCACAGCAGCATCATTGGGACAGCCTATGGAATACCTGGAAGAGTGCCAGCAACACCTCTCCAAACCTAACCGTGAGTTTTCTAGAGCTCAGCATTGCAGCAAGTAAGTGCAAAAATCGAGTATGCTCTTAAGGCACCCAAGCTGACAAGTATCTATGATCAAACTATACTCTTACATAAGACTTTTTGTGCATGCATTTCTCTTCCACAGGATTATGAGGAACACTAAAGAAAATGGGGAAAACCTACTTCATAAAAATAAAAAAGAGAGGTGAGAAGGCTGACTAAACTCTTCCTATCCACCAGTAAAACCGAGCAATTTAAATTTATTTATACAATAAATAGCAAAAAAAAGAGTTTCTGCACAAGCAGCAGAGCCTGTTTTCCAATAAAGCTCTTCCTCTTGACTCTTTACCACCTAACCTTTCTAACCCTTGGCAACACTTCCTGTTCCACTCCATCTACCCTAAAACTCCCCTCCTGTATCCCCTGAATATTAGCCAGGCAAAAACTAGCTTGTGCTGTGATTAACTTATTAGCTGACCAACAGGCCAAGTAAAACACAGAGCTGCTGAGCTTCTGCTGCAGCTTTTCCCCACAGTATGTTCACTCATGTACACCTCTCCACAATGCTGAAAGAACCCAGTATCTTTAAAAGCTGTACTCTTCTGCTGGCCTGGTCTAAACTAAACAATGGCCTTAATAACTACTTGCAAGGATGAACACATGGCAGGATAACATCAGTCTCATGTCTTTAAGCAAGTGGGCTAGTAAGCACCTAGCAGATTACAGACCTTCCAATATAGCTATAAATAGAGGATATAAGAGAGAGTGAAACATTATGGAACAGATTTTATATGTATGTGTAGAACCTTGGGAAAGTTAGAGTTCTCAAAGCATGTTTTCTATAATTAGATTGAATTTCAAAGTATGTTCACCTTTCCCCTGCATTTGAGCATGTATAAATCTCTGATGCACATGCACTGATCATTCTGTCTGCAGAGTGAAAGGTGAGTTAATGAGAAAGTTAACCAAGGGCCACTCAACTAATTAATGCAAATTAATTAATTGGCTTTTTAAGATGGTCTCATTCCCCAACATAGTGACAGTAACAATAAATTCCGTCACAAACATCTGGCTGTTGCCAAAGGGTTTTGTATACCTAAGCATGTCCCTATGCATCCTCCAAGCCAAGCATATAATTTATCATCCAGACTTTCTACTGTTTACAGTTTTACCATTTACAGTTAACTAAGTAAATCTTCTACCTGCTTTGCTCTCAACACATTGCTCTTTCAGTTCTGGAAAAAAATTCAGGAAGGAATCCAGAAGATCTTGAGCCACAACACTGGTAAATTTGTACTTCTCAATGTAGGCCTGAAATAGTAAAAAGTTCATATTATGTTTAGAAGAAAGACAGCTTCTTCTTGATGTAGAAACACTGCATGCAACAACAACAACAAAATAGAAACAGAAGAGTGAGAACAAGCATTTGAAGATTTAAAACAAATAATCAAGAAAAATATTCTCCCTCTTCACCAAGATGAGTGAAGCACCATAACAAGAAAAAAGCTGAGTAGCTGCAAAAGCACTGACAGCTGAGTACCATTTCTTTTTCCTTTTCAAAAACAAGTCAGTAGCTGACAATTTTCTATAGGTTTTGCAAATGTGCTCCAAGGCACCAACCTGCCCTTTGTGACCCTGATTGAAAAACCACAAGCTAATGCTTCTTAGGAGTGAACACCTCACTCATCACACCGCTCCAGTCACAGACAATCTGTGCTGGAACAGCTTTGTAATTACTTTCTAATTACTTTCTCATTAAAGAACAAGAGGAAACAAAAATCTCCTACTCCTCTGTATGTAGCACCTCATAAGCTCAGAATCTACGAAATCTTGTAGAAAGATTCATCTAGGTTGACAGGCCCACAACATTCCTCCATCTCAGACACACCTGTATTCAACTTTAACCCTAGCAATTAGCCACAGTGACAAAACCCGAGAAAAAAGAACCAAACAAGAACAAAATAGCAGCTCTAAATTGCAAGAGAAGCAAGTGCTTATTCACACTCACTCTTAGGAAGGAGTCAAAGTGTCTTGGGTCACCACAAAGCTGGGACAGGTAGTAAACAAAGCAGTAGCCTTTCTCATAGGTGAAGAGGTTCATTAAATTACTGGGATTTACACCTGAAAGGAGAAGACAACGTGTGATAAGACACTGTAATGAGCACAGTGATTTCCAGCCCTTCTGACTATACAGACCCCTCAGAGATCACCAAGTCAAAACAGTGACTTAACACCCAAACAAGCCTGTTGTCAGTACATTTAAGTTACTACATTAAATCAAATGGATGGAGTCAAACACACAGCCTGTAAACAATAATTTAAAAAAAAAAATCATTGTAAAGTAAGTACTAATTCCCAATGGAACAGGTCACTCCAAATTAGAGGTCACCAAAAACGCATCTGAAAACAAATCCTGTTTTGCTTTCTTCAGTGCCAAACTCCGGGAATTGTCATACCACAAATTTTCAAACATATCGATATAAGGTAATCAGTACTTGCTCCTTTTCTGAAACTTCCAACACATGCTTTTCCATTCCATTTGGTTCCAGTATTATCTCCACTTGCATTTTAGGTTGTTTTAAATACCATCAAGATTAAAGACTGCTTCACGCCTCCAGCACTGACCACAGAACTGGAGAACTATCCGTGAAGGAGATACATAAATCTGGAATGCATTCATGCATCTGGCTCAGGGAATAACCAAACAGCCTCTGCACAGCTCAACTTGTTTATCTGCATGCTGAATACATACATAGGTAGTTCTTACATGAACACATAAAAAGAGGAACACTTAATAGCATGGGATTTTATATGTTTCCAAATATGTCCATTACAAACTACTTTATATATTCAGAATTTCAAGCCCACACAGCTTTCAAGGCAGTTTTTCAAACCCTTTCTAAACAGTGAGTCTGTTCAGTTCTTACACAGAACAATACTTATAAAGATGAGTTATCTAACTGAAGAAAACTTCAAGGCCAAGTTTCTTTGCTTACTTTTATCCTGGTTTACAAACCAGTATTTATTTTTTCTTTTCATAAACCATATGTAAAAATGACTCTTTTTTTTGTTTATCTTCCAGAAGTGATATACAGATGTGTATAAGTCTGTGTACAGCAGCCTCAGCCAAAAGCAATACCTGGCTCCAGTTTAACCTGAAGCTTGCTGACCGGGTTGTCTTCTCCAAGGAGCTTCATCTGTCTGTGGAGAGCATCGAGTCGGAATGCAGTCTCCAAGCATGTGAAGGCAGCTCCTACCCCAGAAAATAACTTGTTAGCTGTGGGAAAACGACCACCAAAACCTGACCTATGCAGGACTAGCACAGCTACAAAGTAAAAGCTGCTGAAGGTGCAAAAGACACAACAGCGAGACAGAATCAAAGTAATGTAATGGCAGAGAAACTTGAGTGCAAAACATCACTGCAATTCCTAGTCCAAGTCAGAATTTAACACAGTGTATTTCCTCACTCTGATAATTCAGCAGGATGCGCTGAAAAACGAAGTGTCATGAAAACTATGCTAGAGTTTACATGCCTGACATCATCTTATCAGCTCTTGCAACATAAACAGAGCAGCACTGAAATGAGTATTGTACAGGTAACTTTCAATCAAGTGCTATAAAAACATAACATCACTGGTAGAAGAGTAGACACAATTCCATATTCAGTGCCAGGATATTACTAAGTAGGTATCACCTCTTGGGTGACAAGACAAAAGAATTAGATTTGGTTGGTGTATTACTGATTCTTTGTATCTTTTTTAAGCTTTATCTATCATCCTACCCATATCTTGTCATACACACTTTCCACTCATTAAGACTTTTTACAGCTGTGATGGGGTAGGCTATTCCTTCTCTTCTCCATAAGTGCAGCATAGAGCATTCCAAGCTTTCAAGCCAAACTAGCTGTATTACACTGGCAAGTCAAGAGATCTTTCCTATGCCCTTGCAGATGTTAAAAGCTGAAGAAAATGGATTTTCAGATTCAGAAGATACTTAACATCCATACCTGTAAATATTTTAGCCTTCTTTGCTAAGTTTTCAACTTGAATGATAGGGTTTGTTATACAGATCAAATCTGTATTGAGTTTTGATGTATGAAACACCAGAATCTGATAGAAGAATACGAATTAAGAACCAGGATATTCTGGAGACAAGAGAACCCATACGGGCAGAGAAAGGGATGAATGTGCTTCCCAGGGGAAAGCAAGAACCAGGATAACTAGTGTTAAGGGCAGTTACTTCAAGCTACAGGGAGAAGGATTAAGCGAGATCCAAGAAGTATGGTAGTCAGTGGACTCAAATGTCTCTAAACAGGGTCATTACAAAGATGCCTTTTTATTAACAACAGAAGATACTCAAGAAATTATGTCAGAAATGGCATGATTTGAATCAGAGGTTTGTCTTAGAAACAAAATAGAATGGAAAAAGACCTTACTAAAGAATGGCACAGGGAAAGGCATTTCTTAGTTTCATAAGAAATGCTTCTTGAAACAACCAGTTCTATATTCCAAGAGAACAGACCCAAATCAGCAAAGATCTTGTTCTGTGTCAGAGGGACAGACTAAGACGGGATAGAGAGCAGGTCAATATCTTCTGACCTACTCATATCATTGCCATGTATAATGTGACTTAGGGCAGTCCTAACCACTGAGAATTACTCAATGTAAAACAGCTTTCAAAGACATATAATATGAAATGTATCATCTCCATAGATGCTCAGAGCACTTCTTTCCCTAAACTTAATTATTATCAGTTCATCTCCAAAAACAATATGCATGAATAAAAACAAAAGCAATCTTATAAACACTCTCACTGCCAAGATTTCCACGTTGTTTACAGTGGACACGTGAGAATACACATGGAACTGGCTTCTAAGAACATAACAGGACAAACCAGAAAAGCATACATTCCCATTATTCACTGCAGTAAAGAGCCAATTAAAAGCAAGAGGAATGTTACTACTTATATATTATAAAGGCAGCACCAGCAACTGGCCTGTGAAATTCACTGACATAAGCAGAGGCAGGGCTGTACAATCCTGCAGGAAGCCTCCAGCAGACACCTACATAAATGTGTACATTTTTTTAGTGCTATTGCCAGCATTCATTCTAACAGCAGGTACCTACTAACTGATCAGGATTAGAGGGACACACTTGTTCAGAAGACAGTTATTTCAAAATATAACCATAATAAGATTCCTTCATCTTTTTCTGAAGCATCTTCTGCTCATCTTGCTCTGACATATGAACACCTGCCTGGTACCCAACAGTAACTCCAAAGTCCCTAAAATGCTGTGCTAATACACCTGACTCAAAGTCCTTCTTACCATATCAGGTATTGATTCCACCCAAAGCCAGGACAACACCTAAGCATTTGAGGTGTTCAGTGCAAACTCTGTGGCTGTGTGTGGGGGTGTGTTCCAGAAATTAAAAAAAAAAAAAAAAAAGAAAATTAAACCTGAAAACCAACTCCCTACAGACTTTTGAGCTTCCAAGGCAAATACTCCATTGCAGCCAGCTCTCAGTTATGGTGAGGGGTAGCACAAGGAGGCACGTTTCTGCAGCCGTACCGTAGGTCTCGGTGGTGATCCGGCGCTGCGCGTAGGTGGCCAGTCCCTCGCTCAGCCACATCTCCTCCCACGTGGCGTTGGTGACTGCATTTCCAAACCAGCTGTGGGCAACTTCATGAATGACGTCAATGATCAAAAACTCATCGCTCTCCAGAATGGAAGAGATGATGAAGGTCAGGCATGGGTTTTCCATGGCAACAATAGGGAAGGATGGAGGAAGAAAAACAATGTCATACCTAAAATTAGGGAGAGAGGAGAAAGGAGGTAAGTCAACTGCAGCTATTTCAGAAGACACACAGTAACATTTTTCTTTCTTTAGGAAAGGCTCATCTGAGACCTTTTTGTGAGTTCATGAACAAAGTTTCTAGACCAGTGGTGCCTAATTCTTCTGATCAGGGAATCAAGTATTTATTCTGTTGGCCAAGGACCTGCTCACGTTTGAACATAAAGACCTGACAGTCTTTTCATATGCAGCAGATCCAGCACTTCCCAGAAGCATTGTGCTCCCTTCACACACACAAAGTCATCACAAGTTGTGTATCTGAGAGCCAGACCACTACATTTCCACTACACAGTAGTGTAACACAGTGTTGAGTCCCCAGAGGCTCCCTGAAAAGAGAGAGACTGGGAAGCTATCAGTGAATTAACTGATGTGGTCTACATGGAGTGTCAGCAAACTAACTCTGGTCTGTCTGCTTCAGAACACAACAGTAACATTTGGTTCATCTTCTAAATTTCTCTACCAATCAGCATTGGCACACTGGGCCACGTTCTCAGATTATTTCAAGCAACATTTTGCAAGTTAACAACAATGCAATCTTCCTGCTTACCTTTAGCAAAGAAATAAAGGAAGCCTTTGTAAACATTTTCTCCCATCCAAAGAATGAAACTATTCTCTCAAAAACATTATTTTTTTAATACATAGTCAAGCTTAATTCAAGAAGTATTAGTGTTGGTTTTGGGGACTTGGACTCTCAGTGAGTCTATATGGAGATTTTCAGTATCTTCAGGCCTACCACATTACATATATCTCAGGCACCATATGCTGAAATAAATAAGATAAATAGAACAGCCGCACATTTTAAATGGTGTATGGCCCAGTGCTGGACTTGCATCACGCAGCACTGTAGCATGAAACATCTTCCCTCCTTAGGAAAGATCCACTGTTTAGAAATCTCCAATTCTGCCCCATAAATCAGGTAAAACACCTCTGTGCCTTCATGGTCCTCCCTGCCACCTGTGGAGACAAACCTCTGGAGTTTGTTTCCAACTACTAAAATTGTCAGTTGAAATGCTCATTTACCCCACTATTGCATAGGGAGACAGCATGATCATTTCTCAATATTGTTTTATTTTGCTCGATTATACGTTCCTGGAGACTGATTAAACTCACCTTCCCCATATATAGGGGCCATACAGACTCTCTGCAGCAGTCAACCAGCGTTCAACGATGCCAGAAAGCTTGCTGATTGCTGTTGGCAGCAGGCAAGGCTCTGCCCACACTCTGCTCCTGTCAGAAAACAGAAAACATCAGGTGATACTTCAGCAAACTGAATTATCTCTTAGAAAAAATAGCCTGACTGCTCACCACACTTCCATGTATGGTAATAGTGCGAGGAGGCCTCCCATCAGACTCGGGCCCTCCTTGGCTAACGCTCCATGGCAAGAGGTAACCAAAGATCCCTTCAATAAGGCAACAAGAAAGCAGCTGTAACAACTGCAGGGGACAATAGGCAACATTTATGAAAAAGGAGCATACCTTTGCCAGTGCAGTGCCCTGAATTTCTTTAGACCCAATTACACCTCAGACCCAGCTGTTCCCTTATCACTGACTCAATGTCACTAGTACTTATAACACAAAGCACTGTACAGAGACACAAAACTCAGAATCAGCTCTCTGCAAACCTTACCTTGGACCTATGTCTGCATGTATAAGGTCTCCTGCCACCAGGGCCACTAAGTAGGCAGGAACTGGATATTCCATGTAAAATTGATATACACCTTCCTCTTCTAGGTAGGAACTTTGGGTGGCACTCATCAACACCTGTATGCCTGCTGGAGCCTGGAAGACCAACATCACACATATCAGCTCACCAGATGATCACAGCTGAATGACTACACCACAGATCTCTGGTTTATTTTCATCTGTGTCTTGAGATGTACATTAAAAATAATTTAGAGAACACAAAATGTAAGATTTCTGCGAGGTTTTTATACCACAATCTGCCCAGCCCGTGACAACATACCAACCAAAAATATTACGCCTCCTATATGCCAGCTGCCCCAAAAGCACCCACGTATCAAATCACTGCATCTATACAAGATGCAACATTATTTGATGCTGCTTTCAAAAAACTTTGGGTTTTTTCCTTTCAAGGACTGGTAAAACACAGTTGAGTATTACCATCAATAACCACTACTGGAAGTGACCAACCAAATTCTCTCTCATATTATCTATTTCACAATTACTCTTTCAGCATTGAGTACAGGGAAGGCAAGACCCAAGCATGATAGGTAACACAGTTGGGACACTACCCCAGTTCTGGCCCAAGAACCAGAACGGGACCTAAAAAATCTAGTATTTTTTTATAATACTGAATCACAATTAATATTTTTATCATGTGCACATACATGATGTAACAACGCTTTCAGAAGTGAACAGCAATGAAGAGCTCCATTCACAGGCATTCTGTCCCTTACCTTGACAGTAGCTGAGTAGGTGCATTTCACTGCAGGTGTGTCAAAGCAGGGGAAGAAGGAGCGGTTACACACCGAGTGGCCCTGCGTGAAGACAAATGGCTTGGCATTGCCGTACGTCAGCTCTGGATCCAGCCACCAGATCTGTTGGAACATGACAAAAAGAAGAGTTGAGGGAGAGGGACAACATCACAGGGATGAACTGCCAAAAACAAAACCTGAAATCTAGAGGATTGTGGGGGAGAAGCACCACCTCTGTTGTTTGGCTCCCCAGATGAACACCTGGCACAGGGCACATTTCCATCTCTAACAATACATCTTTGTACTCCTGTTTATTTGCTGGGACCGCTCAGAGGAATTTCTTACTGCCTGACCACTGAGTGGTGAGACCCAACATAGTGACATCCAGGCATTTGCTTGCTTAATAGCAAGTCCCTAACAAACAACCACACAACCTTCTTCTCAGAGGGAGTACTCGGGATATCTTCATGTTTGTAACTCAATGTGAACAGGAGTAGAAGAGGTCAGGTAACAGAAGTTGGAAAAAAAAACCCCAAAAAAATCCCAACCACCCAAAACAAGCCCAAATCCACAAAAGAAAAAAACCCTGAAGCTGAACAGTGTACACAAGATTATCTGTGACCCTGACACTGCCCTCCTGGCTGAGGCATCAAACATTTTGACACCATGCAAAAAAGTCGGTATATGTAAGAAACATCTGGTCAAGGACACTGGAGGCCTCTTTTTACAGAATGGAGAAGATTCTGGGTGGTCACAAAAGCAAAACCAACAAAACAGACCACTAAGCTTGTCAATTTTCAGTACCAAACAGCAAATAAATCACAAATCAGATCCTCAGCAAATAATTAGAATGGATTAAGAATAATAAGAAAAAGCGCAATTATTTGCCTTTTGTTTTTTTCTGTTCCAAATGTTTGTGCTTTCACATGCTCCCTGCCTCCAACTTTGAAGTGTAGAAACAATTTTAAATAAGGATTCTCTTGTAATCCTCGAGCTCTGGAGCTGAACTTTAATGGAAAATATCAAATATTGTGAAACTTCCAATAAAGTTGGAACCACTGGAAGTCTTGGGAACAGTCAAGCACAAGGAATAAAACTTCTGAGTCCGCTGAATTCATGGATCAAAGCAACCAATAAATCTGAAATCAGGGAACAGCAGTAAGTGCAGACACTAGTTCAGTTCTGGACCTCAAGAGAAATCAATGAAACACAGAAGAGAAACGCGAGTACTAAGTCTGCTCGTGTTTTAACAACGTATTACACCTCTGTCTCCTAGTTAACCTGTCTTCTGGAAGTTAAAAGTTTTCTCTCTCTCCTGTCCTATAAGGTTACTCTTTGTTGTCTTCTTCCCTTGCCTTTAAACCTTTCTCTTCAGATGCCAATGTGCTCCTCTCTGAAATCATCCACTGCAGCAGCACCCCCAGGGATCAGTGAAAGGTAAGGACAGGAAACACACTGTCAGCAGCTTCCACTTATTCACATGGAGGCTCACACTTCCACAGGCAAATGTTTGGGTATTTTTAGGTGGGAGGCATTACAAAATTAAAAACCTCTACACAGGACTAAAATTAATCTCAGAACAGCATTCTTATCTTGAAATTTGTCTTAAGATTACCCTCCTCTGTTTCGAGCCTGTAGGGCCAGAAACATGCTTAAAGCAGGACTTCTGCGGAGGCCTGTCTGCTCACAGCACGAGGGCTCAGGCTGTGCCACTGTTCACATCCACGTGTTGCATTTCAGCACAGCACTGCCCACACCCCTGGGTCACAGCCCAGGGAACTACGTAGCTACAGATTTCCACTCCATGGATGCCTGCATTTCACAGCAATGAAAATTGTCTCTGCAATGTGACATTGTGGAACTGGAGACAACTATTCCAGAAGGCATTCGGGGACATATGTCTCATGAAGCCCCACGGTTTGAAACTAATAGCTTCCGCCCAGAACACACATTCACAAAAAAATCCAAGTGCTGTGTTTTAATTCAGGGTAGTAACTTTCTAATGATCCATGGAAGAGGCTCAGAAATTAGGTTTTTAAAGATCTGCCCAAATGACAACTGTTAAGAACACTTCTCTGATCCGTGGCTTTGTTTGTATCACAAAGTCTGAATTATGTATCTGTATTGTTGGCCCTGAAGAGACTCATTCTCAAAAGGTTCTGTTTCCTTTGCTTTTTGAGACACAGAAAAGGCTAACAAAGAAAACAGAAAGATAAGGGTCCACCAGACCTAAGTTGCAACACTGGTAGGAAGGAAAAAGGGCTGACAAACAATGTCTTTAGAGCAGAGAGATAAGGGGAAGTTCTCCCTCAGCAGCCCAGGAGGAAAACACACGCAGGAAGGGAAGGGAAACTGAGAGCTGATTCTTGTTTACAAGAAAGTCCATAAATTAAGGACAATTTCTTTTCAACCAGTCCCCCTTTATTTGACATTTGGTTGAAGTTAAATGAAGCACAAACCCCACAAACCAAGAGAGAAAACATTTGCAGAGGATGAAGTATTTTTTTCCCCTGTTTTCTAATGTCTGCAGCTACATGGCAAGCCTCTGTCTCTCTTTCCAGAGGCACTTGGAACAATGACGAAAGTTATCCTGAAACAATATAAATAGATCTGCAATATAAATAGACCAGGCTATGCCGCCGGACAGAGGCAGGGCTATGGGCTGGGGAAAATGAGTATAAGCAGCATCCCAGAAAGGAGTGTGAGGCACAGAGTACTGCTGGGGCAGGCAGTGGAGCTGTGCAAAGGAACAGAGTGGCATTTGTGGCTGTATCATCTACTCCACATCCAAATCCAGGATGTGCTTCCCTTGGGACATACACATGACATCATCATAATGCTCTTAATTTTTATCTAGCTTTTCGTGTATACAGGAAAGCTGTTTCACACATTAAAGCTGTTTTGTGATGCATTTCAAGCAAAAAAAAAACCAACAAACAACCTGCTGTGTGGTTCCTGTGCTGAAAGGAGGCTTTGGGCAGCCCAGGCTTCACCCTGCCCACATACTGCAAGAAGTTCACACTTTAAGACACCTGCCAAGAGTATAATTTTTATTGACTTAGATCATAATCTTTCACTCAAATCTGGCAAATGACAAAGACAATTAGCTAAGCCTCTTTCGATTTTAAATCTCTCCATGTTTCTACATTATTGATGAAGGTCCCAGGAAGAGCTGCAACAGCACAGCTTCTGTTCAAGACAAAGAAGCCACTCCATCTGATGACAAAGTAAACCAAACACCTGACATGCCAAGCACGTGACAGGGGCAAGGCACACCTGGGCAGCAAGTCACTGTAAGGGGACTGAAGAATCAGGACAAATCTAAGCAACAACAGGGAAGTTCCCAGCACTGCAAAGAGGGCTGTCCTTTTTGCTAAATCCTGAAGATGAGGAAATGCTATAATTTTTTTATACCAGAACACAGAGCAGGATTTGCATTTAAGGAAAGAAAATAGCACTGGTGTTAAGATGTGCACTGCCAAATCAGACATGTGACACAGGGGCAAGAGAGAGGTTAGATTTTCCTCTCTAGGAGAAGAAAAAAAAAAGAAAATATCATGCAATAGTATTACTTGAGGGTGAGGGAATAGAACGGGAGGGAGAGCAGGATTACAGTCCTCGACGCACCTGATCAGTGTGTGCCTTCAGCCCGCACCATGAGAGATACAGAATGATGATGACAGTCTTGCCTCTGATGGGAACTGGTGATGTACCAAGCATATGGTTTCCTAACAGCACAGGAGCTGGAATGCTCTGTGGAAGGCAGATTTAATCTCTCAGCTGTCTCTCAATGTCCATCAAACAACCAAAGATCTTGGCTCCTTCCTCCACACAAGAAATAACAGGATAGTCAAATAACATATCCAGATGGCTCAAAGCAAGTGTATCAAGACAACAGGTTTCCAATTTTAAACACTCTACTATCTCTGCGGCTGATCTTGCTGCCAACACATTCACGCTGCACTGTAATATGAATTTATTGTTTTATAGGTCCCACAAGTGTACTAAGGATCCCAGAGAAAATAAACCCTGACCTAAGGAGAATATATTCCTAGAACGGCCAAAGAAAACAGAACTTCTAGAAGAGAGAGGTATAACATTGTAAAGTTGCATCACTGATGCAGAGCAAAGGAACCGACGGGATACATACAAGACACAAATATAAAGAAGTTCACCCTCATACACATATGGGTTACTCTTCCCTGTTAAAGTACAATGCTGGGCTGGAAAACAGCAATGACAGAGAACACTACAATAGCACCAAACCACTTTGGATCAAAAAAAAAAAAATAGTTCAGTGTACTGAACATGAAGAGCCAGAACAGGTGCTACTTGAGGACAAATATTTTGCCAGCCAAAATCTACAACAGTGAGTGAGCAAACACAGCAGGATTTTTGTCAGTGAGCATGCCTGCTTCTGCTTTCCAGTATCGCTTGGGAAGGGCAGTGCATGCCCCTGAGGCTGTGACCATCAATAATCTTCTGACATGAATCCTCGAAGCTTCGTTTCAACTGAGGCAGTTCACACTGTTAAAGGCACAATAAAGACTTCAAAAGACAGTTCATCTCTTCAAAAGCTAGTTCACCTCTGATCCAGGGGGAGCAAGACAACAATAGGGGGAATGGAAGAAATTCTCTGCTCTCAGCATCCTCAGATATGTGACATCCATGTGGGACTGTGTGTGGGGCCAAGGAGACAACACGCTGATGCAAGGTGAGACTAAATGGATATTATATCAATCAGTGCCCTACCCTTTCCACTGGTTTTCAGGTCATTCCCAAGACACAGATCAGTATTCCATTACATCTGAGATAATTTCTCCATAAACTCAGTAGCACAAGCTGCCCCTTTGGCAACAGGGCTGGCAAAAACCAGGGGTAAGCACAGGCCAGCCTAAAAACATTTTGTTCAAGAAGAGGAGAGCATGTTATCATGTACTTTGGGAAGTCTGGCTCAGCCACGCTGAGAATGATCATAGAACATGCAGCAATGCCAAATTAGCTTTAAAGCCTTCTCACCACAAGCAAGGCAGAGAGTAGACAAAGAAACAGGTTTCTTCAGGAATGTTGGGAAAAAAATAAAGAATATTAAAACCAGGAGTTCCAGAGGTGCAAAGGAACAATATCCAAGTGGATCTGAATTTTAGAAGTGCCAGAATCTTACTTCATTTTTACACTTTTAGGGAAAGATTAGAACACTAAAAAGTCATCTTATGACTACAGGAATCTTCTGTCAATAAAAATCTTCACGTCCAACTCACCGTTCCAAGTGAGCCAATGTATTAAGACTACCCAGATGATTCCAAGGATGAAGTTAGTTTTGCGCACGTCAGTGTAGTATTAAATAGAAAAACATCCAGCAAACTCTTTCTATTCAGCAACACTTTCCTATTGTGAAGAAAGTCCTACTATTTACTTGCTGTTGGGCTGGTTTGCAAGAAACTGCTAAGTTCAGTTCCTGTTCTTGTTAAATACCTTGTAAGAGTAAAATAGATCCACGTATTTACTGGTTTTGACCAGTGCAACGCAACACCAAATCGGTGGGCTGAGTTAATTCCTTCAGGCAAGGCAGAGGCAGTAAAGATGCAATACTCTCAAAAAAACATTCCTTTTGCAAATAGATTCACAAAGCACATAATGAAAATCACGTCAGTTTAATTCCCAGCCTGAACTAACTATACAATAACAGAAAGAACTGATGTTCCAGTGATAACTCTGTATTTTCACTGTCGTAACTTCTTAATAACGCAAAATCAGCTAAGCAGCACCTAAAAGGCCTGGAACAAAGTGCTTCTAAGTAACAGAGGTTTAAAAGAAGTGACAAAATTAACAAAGCATCTCACTATCGAAGTAACCTAATTCACAGAGACACAGAAGCACCTCCGTGGCCATATCCAAATGGGTGTTTTGGGCCATTTCTCATCCCTTTTTCCAGCAGACAACTTGCAGGGACTTGTGGAATCGCCCCTGCTCTTCTCAAAGCTCCTGACCACAGCTCTTTGGAACGTCAGTCTGGGTGAGCAAGACCTGATTCTTTTAAGCAGCTGGCAAAACCCCCAGGGAAATTCCTTCATTGTGGATGACATAACTACTCGCCCTGAAGAACTGAGCGGGGGCGAGAGTTCTCAAATTTTCACTCTCCTCGGACAACAACTGCGATCCCCTCGAAGGACGAGCAATCTGTAAATTACTGCCGTGATGGGGACGGCGGCGGGGGAAGGCAGGAGGGAGAGCGGCGGGGTCGGTGCGAGCATCGCTGCCGGGTGCGGCGGGGGCACCGCCCGGCCCGGGGGCACCGCCCGGCCCGGGGGCAGGCGCTGCTGCTGCTGCTGCCGCCGAGGGGCAGGCGCTGCCAGGCGATGGGGGACGGGGACAGCAACAGAGGGGCTGGCGGGGAGACACCTCCCGGCGCGGGGCCGGGGCGCTCACAACAGGAGCAAAGGCGTGCGACAGGCGCGGGTGGCACGGGACGGCTCCCCCCGAGCCCCGGTGCCCTGTCCCACCACCCGAGCCCCGGGACACGGTGC